>JAJJWX010002693.1:0-67566 GCA_023529315.1 Papaver bracteatum | reverse complement strand
ATTGAATATTTTTTTGATCAATCACATAGTTCTTGAAAGTCAGATGAACCAATTCTAAACTTGTTTGGAAGTGTGGAAAATCGGTTTCAAGGTTGTAAGTGTGAAAGAGAACTTACAAAGTTAAGATGTCGACATACTTTGAACACGTGCTATGAATATTTATTTCTTTAATTGTTCAAAGTTATTCCTTAATCGATAAGGGAAGAGAATCCCAGGATCGAAACATAAATAAGTTAAGAATCTTTTAATTAAGGTAATTAACTTCAATTTGTAGGGAAATATAAGAATTAGTAATGTGCATTTACTAATTAGATTTTCCGAGAGATTTCGATCATTATTTTTGAACAGATCATTTCCAGGAATTATGGAAACCAAATTTGTGCTTTAATGAATATCTTGAGAATATTTTCGGTTTTGGAAATTCCTTGATGTCCAAACTTCCTTGTCTATAAATACTTGAAGTTTGCCTTTTTAGCAAACTAATTCTTCGTAACTACAGACTTCCTCTTTTGTTGTTGTTACTGGTGTAGCCACATATTCGGAGAGGAGAGTAACCTAATTAGGAGAAATCTCTTATGGCTGCTCAGTTTAAAGTCTTCTTTGGGATTGAGAAGCTCTAGCGTGTACCGTTGGTCGGAAACTAGATAATTGCGGCTTATCTTTTGTTTTCATTGATTTGATAAGCTAACGGTGGTTGAAATATGATTGCACCTAGTTTGTTTATGCTTGAGAATATTCTCTTCCGATAAAAGATTCACTCAAACTAGTTCAGAGTTTCGACAGGGGTCTTTAGATTGTTGTTAGTTCTAAAGATGATCTTGTGATAATCCATTATTAACAGAATCCGTTATGTGTGTGATTGATCACAAGAGATTCAAGTGATTGTGTACATGTATTTATTGAAAATTTAAGAAGATTTGAAGACAAATAGGATATTGAAAACCTGACTTGGGTTTATAATCTTTGGTGTGCACAATACTTGTTTCGGTAAAAGAGGATCCAATTAATAATCGGTTTATCCTTGTGGTAGATTGGATTGATTAATTGAGTAGATCGGCATCAACACAATTATTTGGATTAAGAGTGTTGTTGGCTTAATCTTAAATGATTACTTTGGTAATTGAACATAAGATAGATCTAAGGACCTGATGAAGGAGTTTATGTTAAGATAAACGGAAGAGTCTTTGTCCGACTCATACCACTTGGTTGAATAGAGTTGATACCAAACATATTTGTTGTTCCTTTACTGTTTGGAATATGAACCAAAGTAATTGTTCCAAGTATGTGACTTATTTATAAGTTGGAGGCGTGGGAATACATACGGAACTTGGTGAACTATAGGTTTAGTTGCTTGGTCTCAACTATACGAAGTTAGGTTTAATTTTGTGTAGCGGCTTAATCCTGAGAGTATTCAATTCTGGACAAGGTTCCGGGGTTTTTCTGCATTTGCGGTTTCCTTGTTAACAAAATCTTGTTGTGTCATTTACTTTATATTTCCGCATTATAGTTGTTTTATTATAATTAAAGTAAATCACACAAACGTTAATTCATATTTACTTGATAAGTGAATCATATTGTGTTTGGCTAAGTACAAACCTTTTTTTTATCAAGAAACATACTTCGTTGTTGTATTGTCTCGATCTTGTATCCATAGACGATCACACGTAGTGTGAACCGATTAGTTGTATTGTCTCGACTCAATACTTAGACAATCACTTTCGGAGAAAGGACTTATAGGTATGAATTTTTTTAGCTTGAGGTATATTTGGATACCCTCGCCTTTTCAAAGAGATTTATCAACGCTTGTGGAAAGTTCACCTTATTGTTAATTAGGCCTGTAACCACAGGGGAAAGGAAATTATTATTACATAAGGCGCTTTCCACCAGGCAATAAAGTGAATTAAGTTCACTAAAGAAGAAGTTTGTGGATTTATTCCAAGAAGAAGTCACCATACCACATAAAAGAAGTGTTGAACATGAGATTACACTTATATATTGGAGATGCCTCCTTACTAAACATAGGGTTATACATGACTTCTATAACTGAGTCTGAGGAAATTAAGAAACAAGTACAACAGTTACTTGAACAAAGAGTAATAGTACCAAGTTGTTCTCCATGTGGTTCTCCAGTTCGACTTTTACCAAAGAAGGATGGAGGATGGAGAATGTGTGTGGATTATCGGGCTCTAAATGAGATCACAATCAAGAATAGATACCTATTACCAAGGATCGACGATCTTCTTGATCGACTAGGAGATGCAATAATTTTCACTAAACTTGATATCAAATCTGGATATCATCAGGTGCGGATTAAGGAAGAAGACACATGGAAAAATGCATTCAAGACTCGACAAGGAATGTTTGAATGGATCGTTATGCCCTTTGGGTTATGCAATGCACCAACTACTTTCATGCAACTCATGAATGAGGTATTGCGAACTTTTATTGACAATTTTGTTATCATATACTTAGATGATATCTTGATTTTTAGCAAGACCTGGGAGGATCATTTAATACATGTATCCAAGGTATTTTTCATATTAAGGGAAAATTCCTTAAGGTTAAATGAGAAAAAAATGTGAGTTTGGTAGACAAGAAGTAATTTTTCTTAGATTTGTGATTGGAAAAGGGAAGATTAAGGCCGACCCAGGAAAGGTTTCTATCATTTCTGCATGGCCAGCACCTAGAAATATTACTGAAGTTCGGAGTTTTCTGGGGGCTTGTCAGTATTTACATAAGTTCATACGACATTTTTCTCAAATTGCAACTCCCTTACATGGTTTAACTAAGGTCAATTCAATATTTAAATGGGATCCTAAACATGAAGCTACCTTACAAATACTGAAGAATAAGATTTCAGAGGCACCAGTTTTAACATTGCCTAATTTGCCGAGGCCTTTCGAAGTGGAGACAAATGCATCTAATTATGCTTTAGGGGCAGTATTATTACAAGATAGAAAACCAGTTGCATATCATTCAAAGATGTTCACAGGACTAGTTCAAAATTATCCTACATATGACAAATAGTTGTATGCCATGCATCAGGCTATAAAACATTGGAGACCATACCTATTGGGAAAACAAGTTGTGGTTCATACTGATCACAAACCTTTACAGTATCTCCAGGCTCAATCTAAGTCACAGCAGGATCAAGACATGAAATGGGCATCTTACTTGGAACATTTTGGTATCCACATCAAATACAAACAGGGAGTAATGAATAAGTTAGCTGACATGTTATCTAGACCACCCCTAGTATGGATTTGTTTGTGGCAATGCAGTCTCTACCATTATTACCAAGTGATGATGCTCAAAAATATGAGGGAGATGAAAACTTTGGAGAATAGTACAAGAGATTAAATCAAGGGCATTCAAGTAGGTGCCGCTTAGTGAATGTGTTAATATACAAAGGCACTGGTTTATGTATACCGCATGGTGAAGATATAATTCACTGTATAAGAGAAGCACATACTTCTCGTATAGATGGTCATTTTGGTATGGAGAAGACATTACTAAATTTGAAGCGGTATATATATTTATTGGCCAAAAATGCATCTCGATGTCTCTAACACTACACCATTTTTCGGGATTAGCAACGGCTGTGTCCAGTTGCAAAAGGGACTTGCAACAACATTCAGCCGTTGCAAAATGTGGCGTTGCATTTTTTTTGCAACAACTCTTAAGTCATTGCGAAAAAAAATTCGCAACGGTTTTCGGTTCAGCCAACTGTTTTTTCTTGCCTTTTGCAATGGTTTCGGCCGTTGCGAACAGGCTTAGCAACAGTTGCTTGCTGTTGCTATATTCTTGTCGCAATAGTCTCGAGAAGTTGCGAAATGGAAGATTCGCAACTGCTCTATAGCAGTTGCGAAATTTAAAACCGAACAAATTTAGAACGGTTAATCTTATTCGGACCCGATTTTATTATTCTGGTTCTAAATTTAGCAACCTCTTAAAGCCGTTGCTAAATTTTTGCAACAGAAAAAAAAGGGTCAAGTCAATCGTCTGTTGACCTAGTCAAGGGTTCCCTGCAACATTTTCAGGCCATTATTTTAACCAAAACACTAAAAACATACAAATTACATGCCCCTGAAGGATCAAAAATGGAATACCAAAGATAAACTCTACATATACAATAAACGAAAAGATAGTCTTCCTGAAATCATACAACATATCTATATGGACAGTTCAATTCTTCTAGATACCTATGTTTTCATAAGCTTTCACATATCGAAATTAGACATTGTAAGCTCAAATCTTGTAGCTACCTATGTTTTAGATTACTTTCATCATTTATAAATTTAACATTGCAAGCTAGTATTTCCTTACTTGTTCTCATTGACATCATCCTCCTTCACCATATGAAACACACTTCAACAATCTTAGACTCACTCCCCACTAACTTTACCACTTTCCATCTTTGCTCATTTGCATTTGTCGCTCCACTATGAGCACTGCAAATACATAACTCTACTGGTCAGACTTAGGTTTAAGATTTCAACAACGATTGTTCGCAAGAACTTAAAAAGAATATAACCTAAGGTGTCCTCATACGCCCAATTAACTTTGATAGACTGCCCAGACCTGTATATGAACAGAGTTAGATGTATAACTTAGGAACGAGAAAGGCAATCAAAAGAAGAAGGATTCTACTCACAAATGTCTCCCATTTTTAGTTATAATAGCGACGGAAGCACATCTACAATCGAAGTATTCAAAATTACCATAGGATAACTGGAAACATCAACATTAAATAAAATGGTAAGCACAAACCAATACAAACAACCAAAACACGGTAGCGAACCCTTTGAAAAAATATCCCCAACCAAAAAATACAATTGTCCACCCTTATCTGACCAAGAATCATCCCTTTTAGAGGCAATCCACATACTAAAAACAAGATACCATGGCAGATAAGCAAATTCATGAACCACTTAACAACCTATTACTACAGATCCAACTTTCAACAATTCAACTACGGACTATCTATTGGGAAGCTCTAACTTGGCAGGAATATGACTCTCCTGCAAATAAAGTGTATCTGAAGCGATATTCTTCTAAGAGATTGTTGTTACTTGTAAGAGAGTCATGATTCCACCACCACATGTATCCAAACAACTAACCATAACATAAATAATTAGTTACTTGCTCATGTATTTAATAATTAGTGAATTTCACACCAATTCAAAGAAGTGAAACAACACAGATATAAGTACTTTAAACAATGGCATAAGCAAGCAGCTAAGATGCATCCGTTTTCAGCCTAACCAGATAGAAATTTAAAACTTGCTTCAACCTCTAAACAAGAATCCAAATGAAAATACCCTAAAATATTATATAATCAAATTAACACAAATCACTGGTACATTATACAAGAGTGCATACAATGATTTACGAACAGACTTGAATTGCAACAAAGATTTCAAAGGTAACCTTACCAAAA
The DNA here is from genome assembly GCA_023529315.1 of Papaver bracteatum. Lineage (NCBI taxonomy): Eukaryota > Viridiplantae > Streptophyta > Magnoliopsida > Ranunculales > Papaveraceae > Papaver > Papaver bracteatum. The sequence continues at coordinate 62,126 of JAJJWX010002693.1, read as the reverse complement.
TCTCAAATATTATATCTTCTGGAATGCAATTGGTAATGCAGTGATTTGAGCTCGCCATCAATTGAGTGATAATGAAATGAAATATTGTCATTCAAACACATAGATCATTCAAAATTGCTTTCCTGGAAGCTAACAAAATTGAAACTAACTGCAATTATACCTAAACATGAACAAAAAACTTAAAGTAAATGCAGTAACTTTGAAACACAATAATAAACCAAGACAAACTAAAAAAAATTCAGGTTATGATTGCAGATCTTCGGGATGACGAAGTACCATTCTCCAGTAGCAGGATTTGCATAAAGGTCATTACTAACTACTCTCATCATCTCTCATTTCCAATGTCAGTTGAACCTAACCAAACAAAAGAAACAGAACATATAAACACTCTTACACAACTTAAATTGAATCACTAATAAATGCAGATGGAATGTTGATTATAAATAAACTTGAATAGGAAACGACCTTACATGCATCAACTGCCCTTACATATATTTTTCATTGTTGCTGTCGTGGTTTCACGATGATTAAAATATGTGAACTTTTTTCTCAAAGAGATTCAGCAAGTTCTCCATTGCATAAAACCAAATAAATTAAACCTTAAATTAGAGTTGTTATATGGGTTTTAGTGAAAATAGATTTGTTTGAAATACTAAAGCAACAAATAAATAAAAAAATAACTTACAATAATGCTGAATCCCTAGCTAATACATTAAGATGAGCATGTGGTTCAAGCTTTGGTTGAGTCAAACACCAATCTAATGACTCCATCTATATCTAACTCAGTCAATTCATGCACCAGCATGAAGAAGCACAACATCTCTCAAGTATGTTCTGTTAAAAGAGAAAATGCAACACATATAATAGCTCATATTCGACCTTCCTAAACTTACACATCAAGGTAATTGTATACCACAGAGATAAACTAGTTTCAAGATGACGGTAATTGTCCTCACAAACAAGCATAACATGATTCAAGATTTCTTAATACATCCTATCATGTAGAAACGTATTTGTAAATCTAGATTGAAGAACACAAACAAACAAACAAACCTAGTAGTTCACTAAATATTCCTTGAGTTTCTCTATATCAATCCCACTTCAATCGCTCAAAAAAGAAGTTAACGCAGCTGAAACATATCAAAGACTCCAGTCATATAGAAGATCTAAAAATAATAAAACACTTGGACAATTGATACTCATAGTAACTCCAGTTAATTCCTTACCATCCCATATAAAAATTGGAGGTCCTTCTCTTGCACTAGTATGAGTAGCATAAAACTGCAACAAAGACAAAACACGGTTATCATCTCCATTGAGTATATAAAATCATAGACTACCAAGCTCAATCACATGCCATTTTGATGTAATTCTCCTAGCATTGGTGGTCTTCATGGCAAAACAGATGCGAGTAGAAGGATGTTTTATTCCCAAGAATTTGTGCATAATATGCAAAGATCAGAAAGAAAAATGAACGAAGATAGTAAGCACACAGTGTAAATGAAAATTATATATACCTAATTGCATCTACAATTTTGAGCAAAAAGCCAAAAACATTTCGACACCAATGACTTCCTGCAGAAAAAACAATATACACAAATTTAAGGTATGTATACTAATAAAGATGAAGTATGAAAGAAAAAATATACACAAGTTAAGATTTAGGATGATGGATTCCAAATGTAGTTTGTCTAGATAAATTTAGTATCATCAGACTATATTTGGTATGGGATTCTACTAATTCATCTTGATGGACACATTACATCTAAGAGCACTCTATGAGACACATAGGTTCCTTGACTGAACGGATGAATCATCACTAGATACCGTACTCTTTACAGGTGAGTTTCAAGAGGAAGTACATGATAAATTACACAGGATCAAGTGATAAACGTTGTGCGATTTTTGGGAATGATTTATCTGCTTCCACCCTGAACCATGATACCTGGATCACTTTCGTTGTTTCTATTGCTACTGGATGTGGGTAGAGTCTAATTTGTATCTCAGTTGGGTATATACACACATATATATACACACACACATATATATATATATATATAAGAACGAGGAAAAGATGTTTATACCTGATCTGCTCATTAACTGAGCCACACAAAGTACTGGCAATAGCCCATGCATCTCCCTTCTTAGTCTCAAACTCTGCATGCCGGAGAAGATGCAATACAAGTCCAATGATATTAGCTTCAATAACATCCTGTTACATATACATATGTCAATTTAAGTTTCATGATACTAAATGTATATACCAATTCTAAATGTATAAATGTACATATTATATACACATGAATATTTAATCTCGAATTTAACATGCTAATTGCAAAACATTTTCAAAAAACAAATTAGTGTTATATATATGACGGATATATCTTGAAAATACCAAACGGGTTAAACCCGATACAAGAATAACACAGTGACTTGACATGTATCTGATCAACATTTCCGGAAGTGATATTTGAGATGGCCCAACAGGTTTCTCTCAGAAGTTATACACATAACATAAGTAACAGATCAGTTCAGATTTACTACTAGTCAAGGACAAGGTATTCACCTATATCAATAATTGGTTTGCAGAGCATAACGATGGTGATGCATTATTGTTGTCTCCTAAGCACTTTGTTACTTCCCATCTTGCTCATTTGCATTTGTCTATCATAGGCTAGTAAGTTGGTTCGCTACACCACGAGCACTGCAAATACACAACTCCACTGGTCAGAGATTCAGTTTAAGCTTTCAACAATGATTGTTTGCAAGAAACTTAGTGAATCAAAGAAATGTAAAATAAAATAGATTAATCTCACCAGTAAAATCAGTGAAAGCAACCTAGTCTTCCTTACCATTTAAATTGTTGCATGGGACGACGGACTAACCGAAATAGGCTCTGGGGAAAAATAAATTTAAGGTCATTCGCAGAGTGTTAACGAATTGATATTTACAACTTTTGGACTCCAGTCGAGTCCACGATCATTAGCAGTGACTGCACCTTGAGCTTTGTAGTACCAGAATATCGCCACAATTATGTTCACGAGAGATTAACTACACTTCTGCGAGCGTTACCGAAAACTCTTCAACAACATTTCATGAACGCCACAAAATAATTCAAAGAATGACGTAATAAACAACGACAACATAAAACATAAGAAAAATATGAAGATTTTGTAGTCAAAGAGAATATTCACTAGCACAAGTCCGGAATTTGTGAGAGCAAGGCAGGAAATGAAGATTTTGTGGTTATAAAAGAGTCTCGCGAGCACGATAGCAGAGCCAACAAGGAGCATAGCCAAAATCCTAAAAAAATGGGAAAGATAGGTTGAACGTGAGCTGTCACCCACTATGAAGATACCTATATAAAGAGAAGAGAAGGAGAGAGAAAAAGGGGGGGGGAACACAATTTTAGAGGAGAGAGAGATTTTGCAGAGAGATTTTAGGAGAGAGAATGTATTTTTCTTTATCATCTTCTTCCCCAAAACTACATTTAGAACTTCATTAATGGAGATTATCAATGTAAAATCAAATGTAAATTATAACAATCATAGTGAAGAACCATTGATGTAGATCAAATGATCGAACCATGTAAAAAATCTTGGTGTCCGTTTATAATTTTAGAAATTTTACTACCATCTTATATGTAGATCTAGGAATTATTATCAAGATATTATAAGGGGTGTGTTGTGGGAATTCCTGCAACTATATTTTGGCGCCGACTAAGGGGAGGAAGATAAAGAGAAATTAGCAATTATTGATGATGAATTCGATTGAATCTATGAGATACAGGGGAAAATATGGAAATTATGGGAAAAGAATGATGAAGAACAGCCAACACAATTTAAGAGAAATGTTTACAGAGAAAGAGAAGCAGAAAAAAATTGGGAAGCAGGAGCAGATTCGAAGAAATCTTTATAGGAATAAAATAAAATAAATCGACATCAATTAATTGTTTAAACAGGACAATTTCTTTCTTATCTCTTTAATCATATTTAATAATCTGGATCTGGGAGATTTTGAATTTTTAAATGATCACACTTTATTTTTCACAAAAATTGATGTTTAGTTGATATTTTGAGTTCAAAAGAGTTTTGATCATAAATTTACGTCCATAAACTTTGAATTTAATCATAATTTTGACAACTAATGTGAACATGATTTTTGTGATTGAAGTTACAGATGAAGAAAACAAAAGCTCCAGCGAAATTTCTCTCTTGCGATAAGATACATCCACCAACACCAACATTTTAACAAGAAAATTAAGATTTCAACGGAGGAAAAAGGACAAAGACATCACAATGGATACATGAAGAATAATAATGATTTATTCGCCATGTACTTCATCAACAATCGCGAAGAAATCAAATGAAGTTACACCAACAAATAATTCTACAGGGGAAAACAAAATTTCGCAGCAATTCATAGGGTTGGAAAATAAAGTTAAAAAATTGCGAGAAGCTATTGTGTTGCGAGATACGAGACTACGGAGATTATTGTTGAAGGAAATCCAATCATTGTGTGGGTCATGAATGACACAATTAAAAGAGGAAAGTCCAAAGGAAGGAGATATGATATATCTTCAATCAACTCTTCCAAAAAAGAAATTAAACAAAAAAGGGAGCAAGGTTCCACCACTAGTGTCAAGAAGACGCCACTTTAATAAACAACTACGGGCCACGGTTATCCGAATAGAATCAAAATTGCAATATAGGAGGCAACGAAGAAAGAAAATAGATAAAGTCGCAAAGAAATTGTCACCAGCAAAAAAGGAGAATATGGCGAAGAAGTCAACTCTAGTACAAACACTTTACAGCACACGCGGAGATAAAGCTTTTATTTGCGAAGAAAATCGCAGATCAAAAAGACACCCCTTTTCTCATATACAATTAATTAATTTTTGCTCAATGATTAACTTTTGCTTAATTAATTAATTTACTCTTATGTAATCATTCATGAGCAGAGGAGTACTCACATGAAGCAGAGACGAGATAAAACAAATAAATGATGGGACGGCTACAACAACCAGTTTACAAATATACTATTAATTTTTGTGAGAGATCATCGTCAATCTCCAGCGAGAATATAAAGATTTTAGTTGGGAAAATTTAATTCGAGAAATTTGGAGAGAAAGAACTGAAGTGTAAGAAAAAATGTTACAAGAAACAAAACCATCATATGCGAAGAAAAACAAACATGCATTCTCGCGAACTCCTTCGCAGGTGAAGGAAAACATATTGTTATATCACGAAGAGGTCGTTATCAATATGAAAAGTTCTCAACAAACCAAAGGGAAGCTGCCAATTGCTAGCATGCAGAGAGCATCACAAATGTGGCGAGGAGAGATATTACGCTAATATTGTACCAACACATAAAATTTGGATACTGCATGCATGAACGTGAAAAAATCAAAAGGAGGATCCCAGAATACGCTAATACTAAAAAATCTCACGAGGGTCTCTTCTTAATGTGATAAAAATTTCACATTTTTACATACATCAATTAAGTTAATGTGCGAGTGGGTGTACTACATTTTCAGTATATCATTGCGGGTCCTAGCAATCTACTAGTTAGGTTACGAGAGGGTCTTAGAAATCTAACTCACAATGGTCGCTTTCTCACGAGAGGATCCAGTTAGATTCTTTGGTCTCTTTTTCACGAGAGGGTCCTAGCAATTTAATTTACAAGGGTGTAGTGTTATTCGCAATAAGTACATTTTATAAACTACACAATGTAAAGATAAGCTAAAAATATGAAGCAGCAAATCAACTCCAGCCACCAACGAGAAGAGGTTGCGAATAAAACAACCCATGATGAGGAAGGCAAGGTTCCGTTTATGGCAAAAGAAGAATTTACAGAAGAATATTGTTGTGACATGGAAATTAGTGAACTTCGCAGAAATGAAGAAATGATGTTGCTCGCATAAATTAATCGCATTCTTGTTATATCATCTCAAGTGTTGTTCGCGGGAGATAAGAAGAAGAAGGTTCTGGGCCAAACAATTAATTTAGCGAGAATTTCGCAAAAAGATGAGTAGTCCACTTCTCAAGAAATACAGTGGTCTAGTAAAACGGATGATGCAGACAACATTTCTCAGGCAACATTTTTTCTTCGATTTTTTCTTCTTTGCAAGAAATTCTCTTCATAAATATTTTCCTAAGACTTGCATCGATATCAAAAATCACTTTGAGAAGTTTACTTCGCCAACTATATAATGTGGAAGAAAAATCATAAGGCAACAAAGAAACTACGAGCAACACATCCAACAAAAATAGCCGATAATTACTTCGCAAGAGCTTCTCGCAAAGAAGAAAGTTGATGATTATTTCGCGAGTTAATTAATGCAAGAGGCAGATCAAGAGTTCATTTCTCATTTCTTCTCAATTCACAAGCAAATCAAATATTTCGCGAGAAATGACAGCAACAGAAAATCGAAAAAAGCTAAGTACGACTTCCTTGAATATTTTACTTACAAAAAATGAAATTTTTTGATTCATATTATCGCAAGATTTCAAAATTTTCAAAAAATTATAAAAAATGATATCATCGCAAAAAATTTACAGATCGCAAAATTTTTCAAGGATTTCAAAGATTACAATAAATGAAACTATCGTAAAGATTTCTAAGATTTCAAAAAAATTTGATTTCATTTCCAAAATAGCGATACCCTCGCAAGATTACAAAGATTTCAAAAGATTGTAGAAAATGGAATTCTCGCAAAAATTTTCAAAGATTTCTAAGGTTTCAGAAAACGAAATTATCGCCAAAGTTTTTAAGATTTCAAATTTCCAAAATACGCGATACAATCGCAAGATTTCAAAGATTTCTCTAGAATATTTCTTTTACAGAAAGAGAATTTTGGTTTAACAAATGCGATAAAATCGCAAGATTTCAAAGAATATTTCTAAGATTTCAAAAGATTTTAAAGAATATTTCAACTCACAGAAATGAGCAAAACAAATTTTTATCAAAGCTGCGAGTATAATCGCGAGATTATATAAAGAATTGACAGAAATGAAAGAATGAAGAAACGCTAAAATATCGCGAGAAACGCGAATATAATTTCGCAGAGATTTAAAGAATGGGACAAACCTTTATGGCGTGCACCCTAGTTCACGAATACAATTTCGTAAGAGGCAAATGTAAGACCTACAAGCACGTTATAAGGGGGGTATCTCTTTACATGATTCAACGATAAGATTATACCGCTTTGGAACCCGAGTCATGCAGATGTTTGGGTTAAAGAAAACCTATCCGGGAGAGAGATCTTGGATTTCCAGCTTTATAAGGTTATACCCTGGTTGGACGACCGAGGATCTCTTCCAAGAAGTGCAGAGTATGACCAAGGCGACGAGGTACACGGTTTAGCCAAGGGTGCCCGGGACGGACGAACCTACCCTGGCCATCTTTGGTAAGTCTTGGATATGATGCACTTGGCCTGAAGAAAACCCCACTTAGGGTGCAGTCTTGTAACTATAAGCCATATAGGCATAAAGGACAAGAGGCTGCGAAAACAACTGGTTGTTGGTAAATCTGGATGGGAGGAGCTAGTCTTGTATGGCCGATGTTCCTCCTTGAAGGGGCAACCATGGGGAATATAAGGGCGGAACCCTCCATTAGGGAGCTGATAAGTGTCTTAAGACGGCAATGTCATGGGGCTCTATGATCGCAAGATCATTTATGCCTGTCATATTGTCGCGTGACATAAATTATACAGAGGCAAAAAGCCAAAAGATAAAAAGTTAAGATGAGATCAATGGGTTTTTGCATGAAAGTGTAAAGATGTCCTGCGATTTCATCGTAAGACGGAAATGTCACGGGACTTTACGTTCGCAAGAATATTTAGACCTGTCATATTGTCGCGTGACAAATATCCTGAAGAGGCTATAATACTAAGAAATGATAAGGCAAGATCAATGGGTCAATACATGCAAATGTAAAGACATCCTGCGATTTTGTCGCAGAAATAAAAATTGGCGAAATAAGACCTTTAACTAGGAAGGCAAAATAAGACCAATAGAATAATCTCAAACATTAATTATTTTCTTGTAAGAATGCATGAAAGATTTGTTCATCGCAAAAGAGAAAGCAAGTACTATTCAAAATCTCTCAGAAATACTATTCAGAGTTTCTCAGAAGTATTATTCAGAGTCTCTCAAGAGGAATGTCTACAATCTCGTAGCATTATTCACAATCTCGCCACTATTCAGCGACACTATTCATCGACACTATTCATCGCAGAACTATTCAAAGCATTATTTCAGAATCTCGCGGAAACATTTAGAGCCTCACAAAAACATTCATAAATTTTCAGACTAATTCAAAGATATTGCAGACCATTCCAGAATTTTGCAGAGAAGTGATTATTTCGCAGAATATGATCATTTTGTCAAATGAGGCAGAGGAAATTCGTTCATTTAACATTTTCTCAGAGATCCTTCCTTCGTAGATAAAGAATTCCTTCGTAGATAAAGAACAGAGGCAACTATGGATTACTAAGAAAACATTTTATGTTCTTTATCTTCTCGCAAGAATCATTTCCAAAATGGACTAGGATTTTCACCAAAAATGAAGTAATAATTTCACGAGAACAGAGGCAATACTTATGATTTTCATTAAAGAACGGATACTTCTTGAAGATTGAGTACTTCTTATATTTCTTCAGAGATACTTCATACTTAACGAGCACTTTAAGAGTTAATAATTCTTATTTACTTAACAAAGATATGGAACTTTGCAAAAGAATAGAGGCAAGTATATACTTTTCAAATCCAGTATTCTTTCGCTCATTCCTTCATCAACAAAAATCAAAGACTATTACAACAACAGATTTTTTCTTAAAGATTACTTTTCAAGCAATATTCAAGAAAAAAGAGGCAAGATGTAGTACCAGAATATCGCCACAATTATGTTCACGAGAGATTAACGACACTTCAAGAAGCGTCACCGAAAACTCTTCAACAACATTTCACGAACGCCACAAAATAATTCAAAGAATGACGTAATAAACAACGACAACATAAAACATAAGAAAAATATGAAGATTTTGTAGTCAAAGAGAATATTCACGAGCACAAGGCCGGAATTCGCGAGAGCAAGGCAGGAAATGAAGATTTTGTGGTTATAAAAGAGTCTCGCGAGCACGATAGCAGAGCCAGCAAGGAGCATAGCCAAAATCCTAAAAAAAATGGGAAAGATAGGTTGAACGTGAGCTGTCACCCACTATGAAGATACCTATATAAAGAGAAGAGCAGGAGAGAGAAAAAGGGGGAGGGAACACAATTTTAGAGGAGAGAGATATTTTGCAGAGAGATTTTAGGAGAGAGAATGTATTTTTCTTTATCATCTTCTTCCCCAAAACTACATTTAGAACTTCATTAATGGAGATTATCAATGTAAAATCAAATGTAAATTATAACAATCATAGTGAAGAACCATGGATGTAGATCAAATGATCGAACATGTAAAAAATCTTGGTGTCCGTTTATAATTTTAGAAATTTTACTACCATTTTATATGTAGATCTAGGAATTATTATCAAGATATTATAAGGGGTGTGTTGTGGGAATTCCTGCAACTACAAGCTTCCTGAAATAAATAAAAATATCGAATGTAGCACCTATATAAAAAAAAAATAAAAATAAAAATAAAAATAAAAAAACAACAAACATTCACATAATGAAAACCATCATAAAAACATTACTCCGCAGATCAAGAAAATTACTTTGATATCTTCATATGAAACACCATCATCCAAATTAGATACAAAAATCTTGTTACTCTAAGTATCCAGTAGCAGTAGCAGCATACATATCATATACATCCCGCCGACCTGCATTTCCAACAAAAATCATCAATCTGAACTACATAAGTAGGACCCAGTACACTATTATGTTTACAAAGCAAAGTTGATGATACATAGGCATGCATAATATTTTTTATAAAATTAAATAAACCCATCATACTCGAGACTAGTGATTCAGGAATTACATCGAGCATTTTGCATGCACAGGCTGGTGATGTTGATGTGCAACGTACCTGGTGGTACTCTTATATAGGTTTCCATTTCCCTGCAAATTAAACATAAGAATACATATTCATTTATTACCACTGGAAGTAAACTCTCGGCTCAAACAACCCTTAATAGTAACAGTTGAACAAAGCTACATCTTCAAAACTCAGTCAGTCGCTCAAACCAACAACGCCAAATCCAGCTTTAGTAGCAGCACCAGATTCCCATCTTCCATGTACTAACTAGTGCGGCCCATATCATCATATCCATCACAGCCTCTAATCCACACCAACATTACAGCTGCAGCTAATCCACTCTGCTTAGCCATTGCACCACCACCTAAAGCTCACACCAAATAAAAACTGAACATGTACCCAATCTTCTTGCCAACACTCTCTAGTTCAATTCAAAACTTCATAATAACCTACTCATAATCTCAACCACCACATTACCTCATCTCAATAGCAGCACCAAAATCAGTTCCATTACCAACATCGCAGATGCAACTCAATCGAGCTCAACCTCCCTCGAACTAAAAAACAATAACCAATACCTTCTCCATCTTTTCCAACATGAACTACACCGACTTACCATTAAACCCATATCCAATACTCCTTTCCCCGACTTTCTGTTACTCGACATTAACCATCTCTTCTTATCTATTTCATCCCGAAAATCACTCAAATCAGCTTCCTGTCAAATTTAATCTCAGTGAAACAAAAAAAATAATAAAAAATCCTTAGAAACCTACAAACCTTATAAACCAGTGAACAAAAAAATCTATCAAATCCCTAGATCTGTAGTCATAAATAAATTTAAAATGATGAATCAAATTAAACAACCTCATATGAACTATGCAAAAAAGGTTTCACCCATTCATAATTTTTGACCATCAATCATGAATACAAAAACAAATTAGATAAATATGATGAAAAAAAAAAATCGAAACCAAAATAAATCTGCTAGTTACCTCTGTTGGTAGATATAGAAAGATAGAAAGGATGATTTTAATTCGACCAGTTGACCAACGAAAATGATAATGATGATAAATAAGAAGAGAGTAAGGAATCGCAGGAGTATGAGTACGAGGAGGAGGAGGAGGAGGAGGAGAAGGAGAAGGAAGAGGAGGGAGTGGTTTCTGGAATGAAATGGAAAGAGTGAATGAGATAGAAAGATAAAAACTAGGGTTATAAGGTGTTACCTTGCACACGGTTGGGCAGCACATGTGGTTTTCTCATCCGTTGCGAATTGCAACAGAGCCAAAAATTTCGCAACTGCTGCCTGCAGTTATAAATTTCGCAACTGCAGCAAGTTGTTGCGAATTTTACTTCTGTTGCAAAATGAGTTGCGAATTCGCAACTGCGTAAAAGCTGTTGCAAAACTTTGTTACTAATCTAGAAAAATGGTGTAGTGTAAGTATATTTGAGGGTGTGTTTTATGCAATTTTTCAAAACCACCTAATAGGAAGAGAGGATTGTATATGCCATTACCAGTTTCTACCAGACCATGGGAAATCATTTCAATGGATTTTCTAGCTAGGTGGTTTTCCAATGACTAAAACAGAGAATGATTACATATTTGTTGTAGTTGATAGGTTCAACAAGATGATCAACTTGATTCCTTGTAAGAAGACAGTGACAGGGGAAGGCGCATCTAAGTTATTTTTTCACCATGTCTGGAAGCATTTTGGGTTACCAACTTCCATCATCTCTGATAGAGATAGTCGTTTTTTAGGTCAATTTTGGACCAAATTGTGGAATCTGATGGATACAAGACTCAAACGTAGTAACGCTTTTTATCCTCAAATAGATGGACAAACAGGACTTTAGTTCATCTTTTACGGGATATCATTTTAAACATCCTAAGACTTGGGATGACAGTTTACCTTTTATATAGTTCTCTTTTAATCGAGTTTTTCATGAAACTACTCTGAAGTCTCCTTTTGATGTTTGTTTAGTCTATTTACCTCAAAGTTCATTTGATATGGGATTTTCCATCCCTCAAGGTATCGTATCAACATAAGAAGAAGACACTAGAGATCAAAAGTTTATTGAGAAAATAACCAAGATACATACTTTAGTAGAAACCCAACTACAAAAGTCACATGCTAAGTACAAGGCTAAACATGATAAACATCGTGTTCCTTGTAATTTTTCTAAAGGAGATTTAGTATGGTTACATATAGGGAAAGAGCGACTTAAGGGAGAAGGGGAGAAGCTTAAGCATATACGTTATGGACCATTCTGAATACTGAAGCAATTTGGAGATAATGCTTTTCAGCTGGATTTACCACCACATATGCAGATGTACTCTGTCATTAATGCAGAATACCTGAAGTTATTTGAACCTCCATTACTTAATGAAGAGGATGATCAAGAATTGAAACTGCCACCTGTAGAAGACTTGTGGATTGAACAAGAAGAAGTTCTCAAAGAAGATTGCAATGTTGAGACAAAAGTAACGCCTACCAGAAGAGGAAACCGTGTAATTTTTTGTGTGGGGCGTGCAGGTCAAGTACCAAGTAAAGCAAAGTGGTTTAACAAGGAACAAGGGGAGATTGAGTTTCCTCACCTTCAGTTCTGAGCTTACACAGGAGTTCCAGCTTTCGAAAAATGGGGAGCCATGATACAGGAGTATCGTAGCAGCAGTAGAGCCATGTTATGGCTAGAGAGTGTCTAGAAGATACTAGAAGATTTGTTATTGGTCGACAAGTTTTACTTGATCAACAAGTTTGAGGTTTCCTAACTTAGATAGAATTCCTAGTTTAGATGAGTTCTAAAACTCATAGTTTTATTTTGTTTTTTCAGAAGGAAAACTCCTATAAAAGGAGGAGAATTATAGACTAGAGAGGAGAGAGGAGAGAAGAACGAGAGAGAAAACAGCCAATTTATTGGATTGTAATAGAGTTTTTTTTCAAAGCAATAAAGAATAAGAAGTTAGCAATATCATCTACTCTTTTCTTTGTGTTCTTTCAATCTTTCTTCATATCATTACTGACTCTAGGTACCACTGATCAATTCCGTATCACTCCCAAAAAAAAACAACCCCAAAATCATATAAAAACCCCTAAGGTTTATCTGATTTTCTGTATTTAGCCCACCTAATATTGCGTATTTAGTCCACTAAATCTAACATGTTTATAAAATTTCATTTTAGCCCCCCTCAAAATTTATTTCTAGCTCCCCCACTCCCACTTCTTTCCTATAGTGTAAAAACCCATTTGACTATCCACCTGGCTCAATAAAATTTAATTTTGTACATTGCCATAGGAATTACTCTAAAACACTGATCACTTGATTCCCTCGTGTCTAATTCAGAGGCAGCACAAGCACAAGTGCACAACGGATGAGTGAATGAATGATACCGGCGGTGTTGACTGTTCATGTAAAACCCGAAGAACCTCTCTTCCGGGATTTCGTTACCGGAGGATTATGCTTTCTTTGTTTCCGTGCCAAACGCGTCCCTAACGGGAAGATAAAGTTAGTATTAAATTAAGCATGTTATCCACAAGGAATTTTTTAAACATTTTTCTTGATCTTGACTTCAACCCCATTTTTTCAGACACCACAAAAAATCTTGATTCGATCGTCATCAAATGGCATCTTCATCATCAAAATCTTTAACAGATCAAGTAACAAGAAGAGCTAGAATCCTAACAAGCCATCTCAATCAAGTTACAACGTCTTGTTATTATTCTTCACCCTCCACTCTTGAACAATCAGTATGTTTAGAATACTCACCACCTGAGATTTCCGAAAAGATTAATTTCGATACACAAGAAATGAGAAAATTATTAGATGATCATGATATTGAAGATAGAGATTGGTTATTTGGATTATTAACGCAAAGCGAACTATTTTGCCCTAAAATTTCTGGTGGCAAAGTATTTGTTACACCCGATTATAATCAATCCAAGGAGCAACAAAGAGAAGCTACTATGAAAAGGATCGAGTATTTGTGTGATCATGGCGTCTTTAATGGTTGGTTGACTGCTAAAGCAGCTGAGAAAAGGAAGTTTTCTTTTTATTCTGTCATGTGTATTTATGATTACTCTCTTGCCACTAAAGTCGCAGTTCATTTCTTTCTTTGGTATGCATATATCTCAGTTTTACATTGCTAGCTAGTACTGATTGAATTGCTAAATAAACAAGTTAAGGCTATATTACTGAGTGTATATTATGTCGGGGTTGAAGGGGAGGTGCTATCCAATTTTTCGGCACTAAGCGACATCACGACAAGTGGTTGAAGGACACTGAAAACTATGTTGTTAAAGGTTGCTTTGCGATGACTGAGTTGGGACATGGAAGTAATGTTAGGGGGATTGAAACAATAACCACTTATGATAAAAGTACTGGAGAATTCGTCGTTAATACACCTTGTGAATCGGCACAGAAATACTGGATTGGTGGATTAGCCAATGTAAGGAACTAAAGTACTCCATCAATGAAAATAGATTTTCGTGCTGTCATATTCTACATGTTCATGAATTTTGTTATTCTGACATGTTCTTCTTCTTATGATTTGTACAGCACGCAACACATACAGTAGCATTTTCGCAGCTTTATATCGACGGGGTTAACCAAGGAGTTCATGCATTCATAGTCCAGGTTAGAGATGCACATGGAAATGTATGCCCAAACATCCGGATCGCTGACTGCGGTCATAAAATTGGGCTGAATGGTGTTGATAATGGCCGTATTTGGTAAATATGTTGCCTTTCTTTTACTGGTTCATGATGTGTAAGATACCCTTTTCTATATGGAATTCATCTGTTCCCAGGTTTGACAATGTCCGAATCCCTCGAGAGAACTTGCTAAACTCTGTAGCAGATGTGTCCCCAGATGGACAGTATCTGAGTGCAATTAAAAACCCAGATCAGGTAATAATTTTTTAAAAAGTGTCACTTCTCCAGATCGCAGGATGTCTGGTTGCAGATGTTTCTTACTTGTTTTACTTGCCATAACAAGTGTGTTTATGTTCCAGAGATTTGCGGCATTTCTTGCCCCACTGACCTCAGGCCGTGTGACCATTTCAGTGAGCTCAATATACCAATCGAAAGTATGTGTAACACTGAGGTTTAATATACTTATCTTTGCAAACCAATCTTTTTACATAGAGAAGAGTGCTTGGGTGCAACATATTTTAGATACGTGTAGATAAGTTCTCTTGAGCCCTATGTTTATGTAGCTGATAGCCCCGTATTTTATCATTTCCTTTTTCCATTTATGAATTTATTGATTCACCTAGCAAAAAAAAAAAAAAGATACACACCGCGCTCACATCCTGTCTGTTCATATTTCCTTCCAGATTGGCTTAGCAATTGCCTTAAGGTATTCGTTGACAAGGAGGGCTTTCTCTAATTCACCAAATGGACCTGAAGTTCTATTGCTGGATTACCCTAGTCATCAACGACGGCTCCTACCTCTTCTTGCAAAAACGTAATTATGTTACATTTTCCTTAACACTTAGCAGTTCTATTGAGCAGTAGGCTAAGCACAGTTTAGAGTGATGGAATTGATAGACTAAATTATTATGTCAACATTATATATTTTGAGGTGTTAACCATGTCATTGTCATCAGTGTTCTACTTTATAAAACCTGCATATAAAATCTGACACAATCTATATGGACGAACAATAGGCTTTCAATTTGGAAGTTATGTTTTCTAAGATGACGTAACAAACTGCATGATCATATGTTTGGCAGATGTGCCATGAGTTTCGGAGCAAACTACTTGAAAAGGATGTACATCAATAGAACTCCACAAGCAAACAAAACCATCCATGTTGTTTCCAGCGCATTCAAGGCTGCTTTCACCTGGCATAACATGAGGACCCTTCAGGTGAAGTCACATACCAATATATATTTAAATGTCCTCCAGCGAGGAAATGTTCTGATTCCATCTTATTGGAACATGTATCAGGAATGCCGTGAGGCTTGTGGCGGTCAAGGTTTGAAGACTGAAAATCGGATGGGTCATATAAAAAGTGAATATGATGTGCAGTCTACCTTTGAGGGGGACAATCATGTCTTAATGCAACAGGTAGGATGATTTAATATATATATATATATATATAATTAGAGATGTTTTTATGGACCTGCATTGTATGCATCATACAGCTTACGCAGACTTCTCATGATTCTTAATCATCTGGTTAATATCCCGGGATGTGCCTTTTAATTTGGTACTTTTTGAGCTTAGTTGGTCAAGGCTCTGAAGCAGTTGAATTTGTGGTATGATCAGGTTAGCAAGGCACTAGTTGCAGAATATATAGCAGCTCAGAAAATGAAGAAACCATTTAAAGGGTTAGGATTGGAACACATGAATGGTCCCTGCCCTGCTATTCCTGCACAGCTCACAAGCTCCATTCTCAGGAGCACCAATTTCCAGGTACTAGATATGTTCTTAGAACGCCGTTACAGCACTGGTTCCGATCAATTTATAGATTTAATCATTTGATATCATCAGATGGATATTTTCTGCTTGAGGGAGCGGGATTTGTTGCATCGTTTTGCTTCTGAAGTGTCACAACTTCAAGCGCAAGGTGAAAGTAAAGTGAACGCCTTCATTCTTGTAAGCGCACATCTCTCTCTCGCTAAGAGACTTTGTTTGAGCTCACCAAAGAAAAGTCTTTGCTCCATCACATAGTCGTAGTACAACATTTTCATCTGTTTCTGTACTACTCCAGACCTATCAGACCGCAGAGGACTTGGCAAAAGCTTTCACAGAAAGAACAGTACTTCAAACCTTTCTGGAAGTTGAAGTGGCCGTGAGTGATGGTGCGCTTAAGGTACGACTTGTTCATTCATATAGTGTCAATCAATGATTAGCTTTTAACTAGATGAATACATGAACTTTCATGTTCTATAAATCCACAAACTAATAAGAGACTGCTTTACAAGGAAGATAAGACAAGATCATTTTTAACTTTTATCAGTGAATTTTCTGTACCTGTCCTAATCATTTCATTTTTGTTTCTTGTGCAGAGTGTGTTCGGTCTTTTGAGGTCAATGTACGCCTTAGTAACCATAGAAGAGGACGTATCGTTCCTCAGATATGGATACTTGTCACCAGATATGGACGCCGCTGCAAGGAAAGAGGTGACAAA
Source organism: Papaver bracteatum (assembly GCA_023529315.1). Classification (NCBI taxonomy): domain Eukaryota; kingdom Viridiplantae; phylum Streptophyta; class Magnoliopsida; order Ranunculales; family Papaveraceae; genus Papaver; species Papaver bracteatum. Next base: position 45,008 of record JAJJWX010002693.1, on the reverse strand, counting down.
GCTATGCAACGAATTTCGACCCCATACTCTTTCGGTGGTAAAATCGCTTGGTATTCCTGATGCTTTTCTCAGTCCAATAGCTTTTGATTGGGTTGCTGCGAATACTTGGTCCCCAGCACAGCAACAAACCTGAACAGCTCCAGTTTGACTCCAAGCTTCTTCTGCTGGAAGCATAATATGTGTTGGTAGTAGAAATATGCCTAAATTCTGCAAGTCTTAATAGTGTTAGCAAATTCTATTTAACTAAGCTACCTTATTTTCAAGTCAGCATGAATTATCTGCTTGTAGACTTTAATTAAGCCGCTGTTGTGATTAATAAGGTCTTTGCTTGGAAGCTTCACTTTCACACTCTTCGTCAAGGTCCAAAACAACTGTTTGGACGGATACTATTGAAGGAAATGAGAATTCTAAATGATCCGCAGATCATTAAACTGACTTTCTTCAGCATGGAAAACAGAGAAAAGGCTCTAACACTGCAACCATGGTTAATAGCTCGTTATGCAATCCAAGTAGAAAATGGCAGTTCTACCAAAACCATTCCAACGAAGTCATGCTTCAAGAAAAAAGAAAATTCCCAACGAAGTCATTTTTTTTAAAGCAAAAAAAATAAAAAATAAAAAATAAATCCCAATGAAGTCATTTAAAAAGAACGCGCGATTGGGATACTTGAACTAATTGGGGGATGTAAATTACTTCCCCTAACCAATAGTGTCTGCTAAGGGTGTTTTTTGGGGTGAAAATACTAAAATACCCTTTACTTAACTAAAAACATTATGAAAAGACTATACTACCCTTCCTCCTAAATTAAAATCTAAAACTTAAAATCAAATAACCAAATTTATATCCCCATTTCCTCATCTGTTCCGGCACACTCGGTTAGGGTTAGGGTTAGGTTTTGAATTTTTTCTTTCTTCGTCTTCTTCATCGTTCACACCATCGTTCTTCACTGTCGATTCAAAAATTTCTTCATCGATTACCCGAATCTATCTATAATCATGCCTCCACGAAAGAAATCAAATGCCCAATCGAAGTCAAAATCGATTGTTCAACAAAAACAACAAGAATCAATCGGATTGCTCAAGAAGAAGAAGAAGAAGAGAACTCGGACAATCAAACTCTCGAAAAAATGACTTCTATGAGAAGGTAAGTGATTCTAAACTGTTGTATGAGTATTTCCATCGATTTAAGGCATTTGTTTAAGGTTAGAATCGCAAACCCTAACCCAAACAATTGAGTTACAGTCAATGCCGGCATTGAAATTAGTATGCATACAATGCTGGTAATGAGTTACAGAATTGAATTTATTTTGAATAATATGCCGGTACTATGTTACGGCATTGGTTTTAGGTTGAATATTATGCCGGTTACAAAACTAAAATCACCTTAAAGTGAATGTTTAATCCCGACATTAATTTTAGGTTGAATACAACGCCGCAATAGGTTACGACATGGTTTAAAAATTTTGCGCCTATGCCGGTACTGCTCATTTGGTATACATGAATAACTTGGGAATTACCTAAGACTACCGGCATTGTCTTCATTTTCTCGACAATGTCGGGTTCATGTCTCGACATTTTTTTTTTTAAATTTACTATGCCTTTTTTAGCTCTCGGCATGAATTGTATTTCGTGAAACAATGCCGATACTTTGGATTCAATGCCGTTATTCATCATATTTATGCCGGCATCAGATATGATTGTTAGTATTCTTATATTTATTTTGTGTGTCTTTCTTTTGATATAGGGCTAAAGCCAAGGAAGCTAAATTAGGAAAAACTAAGGATGCTGGCATTAAGAAAAGAAAGAAAGACGGTCTTTCCACTCCCGAGTCTCTTCCTCCTCGAGGGAAAGAACAAGGCCGTAACAAGCGTTTGGGGGCAGGCTCTACAAGGGGGAAAGTTTGGGAGAGCAGAGACCGTAGTATAATATTAATTCGTGAACGTACCATAGAATCAGATGATGAGCACGATGAAGAGGTAGATGATGAAGTTGATGATGAGGTTGATCCAAGACAATTAGAAATCCAAAGTGAAGTTTTAGAAAACGACGGTGAGCCAAGTCAGCAACCGACGCAAGGTGAAGCTGGAGGTGATAAATAGAATAATAAAGTAGTCAAAGTAAAAGTAAAAGGTTCGCACCTTCCTCATACTGATGACATGATACCTTACCTTGATCGTAGTAGAATTTGGGGTGAACCTTCGAAATCGAAAATGTTATTTGTCCACAAGGACACGTGGGCTCGTACTATCTATCAAACCTATGTAAGAATTTTTATCTTGTGCATATGTATTGTTTTGTATTTATGTAAAATATCTTAATTGTATTGTCTCCTAATTGTAGGATCATAAGAAGGATGTGCATGTTTGCTAAAACCAAGCCGCGTCTCATTGGGATTTGTATACGGAATGTGAAGAGGTTCAAACATTAGTAAGGGAGTCTAGTCTATATGGTTTGGTAGAAAATTATGTAAAGTGTGACTCTGTGACAGTCAATTGCTTTGTCGAAAGGTATCATGGTGAAACTGATACTATGCACTTCCCGTTTGGGGATATGACCTTGAACCCTGATGATGCTCATAACATTCTAACCTTGAATGTTATCGGCAAATCAATTACATAAGGTGATAAGTGTCCGAACCTAGAATGGTCGAAGTTGCACGCTCTGACTAACGAGATGTTGGGCTGAATGTTATCGGAAAATCAATTGCAAAACTTATGTGGAAAGATTCTATGTGTCTAAAATAGTAGAAAAAATACCATCAAGTTGAAGTTGCTTAAGTAGAAGTTTGAAAACACGCAGGAAAGAAGTTTGAAGGATGGATGGGAACCCGCACAAGTTCGTTATACATCCGTTGTGTACCTTTTATTCATCTTGGGCATTAAGGTATTCCCTGACACTAGTGGCAACAGAGTTTGTGCAAACCACCTTCAATACTTGGATCTGTTGGAAGAGGTCTGTAACTATTCTTGGGGCACCGTGGTAATGGCACATTTGATAACGGAGATGATAAGGGCCTCTTAGGATGTTACAAACCAATTTATCGAGAATTTAACTATACTGCAGGTAATTCTGTTTTTAAACTTATGTTCTTATATATATTGTTCACATGTACCCTTGTTATGAACTTAGAAACAAAATTACTGCTTCTTATATGTATAATTCCCCATTGGTATAGGTGTGGGCTTATGAACACTTTCCAACATTGTTTACGAACTATAAATTCTTGAAGATCGCACCCTTTCCGAACCCGAGGAGCCCCGCGAGCTATGGGATACGAATTCAACAATATTCCGAAGTCTGGTAACAATCGTTGACAGACATATATAAGATTGGATTTGGACACGATGATTGCCAAAGAGGTTGTGTTCGATCCTTACAAGGAAGCTAGAGAAAACCACCAAATTTTGAGGTAGCCTAACGTTGCATTTTACAATGGATTGTTGTTCCACCCAAATGGATATATATTATGGCTGATCCCGACGTGTCATGCAGGAACTTGGATATAAGGAATTACCTAGATTCCATATATCCTCTATTGGAAGGTACACTGTTGACCATTCTCAGATCTTTTCAATTAAGCTAAAGTTTAAGGTAGAGTATACGCCAATTCCAGAACCAACACATTGGAGGGATAGAGAACCACTTCGTTTGGTAGATATTAGTAACTGGAAGATTGCGAAAAACGGTGATGAAGTGCATCCCGACTACATGTTTAATTACATGCAAGAGTCACATCCTTTTGTTGTGCGCCCGGATGACGTCAAAGTTCCACCCCAGAAAATCCTCCCTCTCCAACTCCTATAGAGGCACCACCTACAATGGCTGCACTTGAGAAGACAGTTGGATTGATAGTAAGTATTGTTAATTGCTTAGTCATTTAATGTATACATAATCTTATATTAGCATATATATACTAATTATGTGATGGTTTCACAAAAATAGAGGCGTCGGCTTGGAAAGTTGAGGAGGATGTTTGGTTACAAAAACGAGAAAAGATATGTGTTATCCTGTGAAGAAATGAAGGAAGTTGAGGAAAATATTGATAAAATGGAAAACCCTAATGCAAAATATTTTTTCGGGGAAACGAGGAAGGTGGTCTCCAAGAAGCAAAAGATCAAGTGATGAACTCTTTAGTTGTGTTTCTTAATTTGGATGGTGGTTGTTACGTTTTGAACAATTTGGAACTTGTTTTTGTTTGTAACTCATGATGAACTCTTTAGTTGTTTGGTTTACTTTTGGTTTACGGCAGATGGATTAAGAACATTTAAGCACAATTCAGTTATTTATTTTATGCTGAACATATTTAAATTTCTAGACAAAGGCGGCGACATTAAAAGTTTAGGTTCAACATCGCCGGAATTATAGCCGGCATAGATAAATCTATGCCAAAACTAATACCGGCATTGAATTGGTTGTGCATAAAACCATGCAGGAAAGTTGGGATGCAAGGGTCCAAATTCCTATACAGAATTTCGATTATGCCGACATGGAAGTATTTATTGAATCCATGCCAAAAATCTATATTTTTTTAAACTTGGATAATTTTGCAGAAAATCGGCATGGTAATTAAGATAACTGACCATGCTGGCATTCTGTAAACCCTTCTGAAATTTAATTTTTCTAGAATTCCATCTACGAATGCTCTTTTTTATTTCGTTCCTAGATAATCTATTATATTAGATTTGAAACTTTAAATTAAAAAACGCCGGTTTTGGATTCCAACTAAAAAAACATGCGAATGGAGTATTTTTGGTTTACGATGATCTCATAAATTATTTCCATCCCTTTTCAACAATTACATTTCCTTTGAGACTTTCGCGAATATCTTCGAAGACATCGTCTGGAAGCTCGGTGTCAAGGACCATCCTCAATGTTTGATCTTCTCTTTCAACATATTGCTTTCGCTTCATATAACACCCATCACACCCATCAATAGGGTTGCATTGGACCTTGTGGTTTTCTCTTGATTCTGCTAGTCCAACAGCTTTGTCAAACCATTGAAACTCATTGCACTTTGGGTAATTCAAACACCTTAGAAAATTCTTCCATTTTCAGCATCATCAGTTTTTGTAATCCAAAACCGGCATGTCCCATCACAGTTTCTACATATCGAATAAATAAAAGGACAGTCCATGGCTAGATGAGAAGGTGACTTGCAAATTTGACAGCTGCAATTATGAGTCTGTAAGAGAAGATACATGCTTTGGTCCGATCTTTATCCTTGAAGCCTATGAGAATTTGTCTTGGTTTGATGCATGCTTTGGTCAATATCTTTACATCCTCCATTTCGTGAGGTTTTAGCTTCGCAACTAGGGAGTGACCAACAAAATCTTCCGGATCCGGGTGGTTATGACGGCCGAACCACACCTTACAATCCCATTCCTTGTCTCTTAAATTGAATATAAGCTTAAAGGCACATTTATCCTTCCTCGTACGATTCTTGTATACCCTATTAGTCTTCTTTGGATATACACAACCCTTTCTCTTGTGGTTATTCTTGTCCTTGTATTCCCCACTTCTCTCGCAAGCCATCTCAAAACGGATATATGAACCTTGATTATTCTTCACCAACACACACGTGTTCTTAAGAGCCATCTCTTTAGCCCAAACATTTGCTTAATTTTTAGATTTTATTCCCTACATAAGGACAACAATGGGAGATTATAAGGATCATTACAAGAAATCCATTAGTTAAGTTCAAGATACTAGGTGAAAAATATTCTTTGGTAGCATACCGGAGGAATTTTATAGTATTCCGACGTATCCCGACCAAGCGGTCTTGCATTTGTTGGATCTATATATGTCACAACCTAAGGATCGAATGAAAAGAAAATAAATTAGTTCCAAAAAATATTAAAATACTATGCCGGACCACAATTCCGGCATGGTTGAATTGAACCAAAACTGAAGACCAAATTTGAAACGCTTTTCGGCATAAAAATTTCATTTGAAATCAACACGGGAAACAGAATTGTCGGCATGCTTGTTATCTATGGTTCAACGCCGGTACTTTGCTCCGGCGTGGTCGATAATTAATATACCATGCCGGTATTTATCTTTGGAAGACACTGCTTCCTGTATGTTTTTTTTTGGAGGTACCGGCATGGTGACGTTAGAATTGAACCATGCCGGTAGCATATTCCGTAGAATATTCTGTGGTAGGTAAAAAGTAACTTTTGTACCGGCATGGTGTTTTCAGTTTAATACAATGTCGGCTTGCATTTCAGAATGGGGGATATTGTTGGCCGGCATGGACATAGTATGAGTACCATGCCGGTAATGGTGTTGCCGGCATTGTATTCATACTACCTCCATGCCGGCACCTAGCTATTTCAGCTGCAACAATGGTGGATTCAAAGGAAAAAAATAAAATTTTCAACTCATTGGCACCTTTACCTGAGTATTGGGAGTGCTTGTATATTGAACTAGTTTACTATCTTGGGTTGGTTCTTCAAGAAACTCTCCATGCTCATAAAAATCATGATCCAAGGGTGTTGGTTCCACAAATACTTGCAATTGTGAGTTGTTGTCATTAAAAGAAGACTGAAGATATGCTCCTTGTTGTAGTTGAGCTAAAGATTCAACAACAATTCTCTCTTCATAATTATCCTCAATTTTCACCAAAAAAAGTTCCCTCTCAAAAAAATTTCCCTCCTTATACTCTCACCTCACTCACCCAAATACAAATAAAAATACACACTAATCATTTATTATCAAATAATCTTATGAATTTACTAATTATAATTAATATTATCAAAAATACGTTGTACAAATTAGTTTATACGTTGCACAAATAGGAAAAATAAAACGTTGCACCACATATTGTGCAACGTTTATAAGCGTTGCTCAATATAGTTTTTGCAACGGATAAAATGTGTTGCACATCAATGCGCAATGCCGTTTTGCCAACGTTTATTACCGTTGCACAAATTAAGCGCAACGTTTATAAACGTCACAAAATGGCTGTTTTGGTGTAGTGGACATAAAAGCTTAACTTTTGTAGTCAAAAGTTCATTCTATCTTTTATCAATACTTTCATATCGACATACAATAGAGTTAACTTTTGAACAAATATGGGACAGTCAAGGTTCACAGACGTAAATAACATATCACTACACCAAAACCAGGATTTTCTCACAGTGTAACCTGTCACAGTTTATTTTTCAGTCACTGATACACCTGTGATAAATCCTGCAACAATTATAATTGTTGCTAAATTTTGTAATCTTGATAATGTATCTGAATATTTAACTTTTTTACTAGTCACAATTATATTTGTTGACAATTATCCAGAAAATCACAATTATAATCTGAAATGATGTTTCCACCCAAAAATTCCACCACATCTAAAACAACCCCGAATTAATCACTCTTACAATTTTGGTTGTCACTACTTTCGCAACAGTTATACAAAATAACAATTTTATTTAATTTCTAAATATCAATATTTTTTTTTTGAATTTTTAATTTTGAATTTTCTCAATATTAGAAAAAGGGAACATTATCTAAATACCCCTACTATGACACCCCTTGCAAAAATACCCTTATGAGCTTTACAAATACCCCTAAGATTAATACATTACTAAAATACCCTCTTTTGTATAGTGTATATACAAATCCACCAACCAATATTCAAAAAACAAAAAACAAAAAAAAAAACTACCTCCACTGCCCACCACCACTGTCCACCGTCAACCACCACCACCACTGTCCATCGCCGCCACCACCACCACTGTCCACCACCGCCCACCACCACCACCACCACCACCACCGCCCACCACCACCACCGACGACCACCACCACCACCGATGACCACCACCGCCAACCACCACCACCGCCGCTAATAAACACCACCACTATCCACTACCACAACCGCCGCCAACAACCAACACCCACCGCCAACCATCACCGCCGCCAGCCATCACCGCCATGTGGAGTCAACTTGCTGAAGTTGTGTCCATATCGAAGGCAACTAGCTCAAGTTGTCTTCAACAATAAAGGCAACTAGCACAAAGTTGTCTTCAAAAAGTGAAAGCAACTAGCCTAAGTTGTCTCCATATATGGAGGCAACTAGCACAAGTTGTTTCCAAAAAAATAAAAATAAATTAAACACAAATAAGTGAACCTAGTGTGAATCGAACACACATCTTCTGACATATAGTCAGTTGTGCTACCATTGCACCACAAAGTTAAGCCACACCATCAGTGCTCAACCAACAATTCAAACAACCACCATACAAACACCATATCCTTCATCTCTGCTACTGCAAACTCTACCTGCAACAACTTCATGAACACAACCATCTATGCACACTTGCAACATGAGTCAATAGATGCAGTAACTTCCATGCCCCTACTCAAACACCATCAGCAACACACAAGAAGTAACAACTTCTTGTTATGCTTTCACTGCCTGGACACATATTGAATTCATGCTCAATTTCCTAAGCATTCATCTATCCTCTTGACTTTAAATCATGAGCATAAGTAGCACAACCATCATCAGCAAACCAACACAACCCTGTGTTACCATTGCACCACAAATTCGTCAAAACTAGATCAAAAACATAACCAAGTTGCCTCCGAAATGGAATCAACTAGCTCAAGTTGCCTCCAATCTAGAAGCAAGTAGCACAAGTTGCCTCCAAAAGTGAAAGCAACTATCTCAAGTTTCCTCCAAAAGGTGAAAGCAACTTGGTCAAGTTGCCCCCAATATGGAAGCAACTAGCACAAGTTTCCTCCAAAAAGTGAAATCAACTTGTTCAAGTTGTCCACAAATATAGAGGCAACTATTTCAAGTTGTCTCCATATATGGAGGCAACTAGTTCAAGTTGCCTCAAATCAAATTGTCCCCAAAATATAGCTCAAAAAACTTGGATTCTCAAATGTAGTTGTGCTAAGAAATTAGTACCTGAATCTGTCCAGATTTGATTCTGTTAAAGGTGCCGACATCCATCTCCATGTCAAATCAAATCCAACAGCCTTCTCCTTATTGTTTCATTCTAACCACTTCAATCCCCTCCTGCACATGACCAGCTAGTTCATGGCAGTTCAACTCCCATCACCTGCAAATCCTAACATTCATCTATTTCACATCCCCTGTAGCTCCATCTCCAACAACAATTCAACTAAAAAACATTAGCTCATAACCAAACTCCTCTTCTATTCCATGTCCTAACCATTGGAAGCAGCATATCACTCTTCCCTGCAATTTTATATCACATACATACAACACAAAACCCATTTTATCTCCTTAAAACCATCACCTGCAATTCAGATTACATCCCATGACAATCACCAACCAACAGAATCCATCTAGGAACTAAAATCCATTGCATTCTCGGATCAAGAACTCCACCAAACTACTTCAATCGAACCCATAACAAACATCATCAAGAAGACACAAAAAACATCATAAAATTCCAAAACTTTGAGTCTAGAATTTGCACCACCTTGTAATTTAAATGTCTCTTTAACCCATTTCATTTTGTTGTTCAACTGCACTAACAATTCAACCAACATCAACCCATTTCATTTCCCAAATTTGCATTAATAAATTTAACCATAATTCAATTAAAATCAATTTAATCGACAATAAAATAATTTCAAGATCTTAAACCATACCTTGGCGATGAAAATGCGGGAACATGATCAATTATAAAATTTCGCTGCTCCTGTTGGTGGTTGATTATTTCAACCGAATCACCCAATCACTCAAATCTCTCTCTCGAATCGCATACTCTTCTTCTTTCCCTTCCGCATATCACCACCAGCAGCATCTTCAACCACCACAACAAGCAATATTAACCACCAGGGTCTCAATCGCCGGATTTCAGTATTCCAACCAGAACCACTGCAATCTCCTTCAATTAATCTTTCTACATCTAACCTTTTTCTATATACACCACTACCATTACAATACTACCAACACCAACAGAAACTTCAAAGCAAGAGAAAGAAGATAATCCATTTTTAATCGTTTTAGATGATTGGATTTTCATATCCAACAAATTGATAACGATTTTCATTTCGTCTTCCAAATTGATAACAATTTTCAGATCCAACAAATTGGATTAGGTTTTTCAATCCCAATCCAGTTAAAATCGACATGAATTTGAAGTTTCTGATGCTTTAGATTAGGTTTTAATCAAATCTCTCGATCTCCTGGAAATAAATCTGTTATTGAAAATCAGTGACAAATCGAGAAAAATAAGAAGATGATGTTGATGTTGATATTGAACTCTTGATGATGATTATCAAACCTGGTTTTTGAATCTGAAGGTGGGTGTTGGTTATGGCGGAGGAGAAACGATGTTGAATGTGGTGGTGGTGATGGGTGAAAGCTAAGGAGAGAAAAGTAGACCGAGAGAAATTTCTACTGATTGTGGTGGTGGTGACATCGCTGATAATGGAAGCGATGAAGATGGTGGTGGCGGAGACGAAGATGGTCTTTGGTGGTGAAACGATGAAGATGGTGTTGGGTGGTGGCGGAGAAAAGTAGTTCGGTTTCTTCTTACATGAGTGAGAAATAAAAAAGAAATCTGAATCTAAGATAAGAAGGTTAAAAACGGGATTATGAGAATTATTTTGTTGAACATAATTTCGGTTTTGCCATTAGGGGTATTTGTAAAGACCCATAAGGGTGTTTGTGCATGACCCATGGATAGTAGGGGCATAAATAACATTCCCACTTAGAAAAAAGGATCAAGACCAAGTCAACACATCATGACTGTGTAGGACATTTGACTTGGACAAATACCAACATTTTCTCTCGATTTTCTCGACAAAACCACAACAAAAATTTCTGCTTCTTCCGAAGACTTTGTTGAAAATGGCCAAACTACCCTTATCGGAATAAGTGCAATAAAAATTTCGAAGACTGTGAAAATGACCATATTACCCTTATTGGACATAAGTGCAATAAATATTAAGGACCGTGAAAATGACCAGAATACCCTTATTGAAAATCAGTAAAGTAAATATTACGGACTGTGAAAATGACCATATTACCCTTATTGGAAAAAAGTGCAATAAATATTATGGAGACTATGAAAATGACCATACTACCCTTATCGAAAATAAGTAAAGTAATTACTTTGAAATTGACCATATTATCCTTGTTGGAAAAAAAGTGCAATAAATATTATGGAGACTGTGAAATTGACCATACTACCCTTATCGAAAATAAGTAAAGGAAATGTTACAGACTGTGAAAATGACCATATTACCCTTAATGGAAAAAAAAGTGCAATAAATGTTATGGAGACTGTGAAAATGACCATACTACCCTTACAGGAAATAAGTAAAGTAATTCTTACAAACTGTCAAAATGACTATATTACCCTTATTGAAAAAAGTGCAAAAATGACCATACTACCCTTATCGGAAATAAGTAAAGTAATTCTTACATACTGTGAAAATGACCATGTTACCCTTTAGAAAAACTGCAATAAGTATCATGGAGACTGTGAAAATGACATTATTACCCTTATCGGAAATAAGTAAAGTAATTCTTACAGACTGTAAAAATGACCATATTACCCTTATTACAAAAAAGTGCAATAAATATTATGGAGACTGTGAAAATGACCAAACTACCCTTATCGAAAATAATTAAAGTAAATACTTTGAAAATAACCATATTGCCCTTATTGAAAAAAAGTGCGATAAATATAATAGAGACTGTGAAAATGACCATACTACCCTTATCAGAAATAAGTAAAGTAAATATTACAGACTGTAAAAATGACCATATTACACTTATTGGAAAAAAGTACAATAAATATTATGGAGAGTGTGAAAATGACCATACTACCCTTATTGGAAATAAGTAAAGTAATTCTTACAGACTGTGAAAATGACCATATTACCCTTATTGAAAAAGTGCAATAAATATTATGGAGACTGTGAAAATGACCATACTACCCTTATCAGAAATAAGTAAAGTAAATACTTTGAAAATGACCATATTTCCCTTATCGAAAAAAAGTGCAATAAATATTATGGAGACTGTGAAAATGACCATACTACCCTTATCGGAAATAAGTAAAGTAATTCTTACAGACTGTGAAAATGACCATATTACCCTTATTGGAAAAAAGTGCAATAAATATTATGGGGACTGTGAAAATGACCATACTACCCTTATTGGAAATTCGTAAAGTAACTCTTATAGACTTTGAAAATAACCATATTACCCTTATTGGAAAAGTGCAATAAATATTATGGAGACTGTGAAAATGACCATACTACCCTTATCAGAAATAAGTAAAGTAAATATTACAGACTGTAAAAATGACCATATTACCCTGACTGGAAATAAGTGCAATAAATATTATGGAGACTGTGAAAATGACCATACTACCCTTATCGAAAATAAGTAAAGTAAATCTTACAGACTGTGTAAATTACCATATTACCCTTATTGAAAAAAAGTGCAATGAATATTATGGAGACCGTGAAAATGACCATACTACCCTTATCAGAAATAAGTAAAGTAAATACTTCTAAAATGACCATATTGCCCTTATTGAAGAAAAAAATGCAATAAATATTATGGAGACTGTGAAAATGACCATACTACCCTTATCAGAAATAAGTAAAGTAAATAGTACAGACTGTAAAAATGACGATATTACCCTTATTAGAAAAAAGTGCAATAAATATTATGGAGACTTTGAAAATGACCATACTACCCTTATTGGAAATAAGTAAAGTAATTCTCACAGACTGTGAAAATAACCATATTACCCTTATTCAAAAAGTGCAATAAATATTATGGAAACTGTGAAAATGACCATACTACCCTTATCAGAAATAAGTAAAGTAAATATTACAGACTGTAAAAATGACCATATTACCCTGGTTGGAAATAAGTGCCATAAAAATGACCATGACCCGCACTGGAAATAAGTGCCATAAATATTTATGGTCATTTTTATGGCACTTATTTCCATAAAAATATGGTGATTTTTACAGTCTGTAATATTTAATTTACATATTTCCGATAATGGTAATATGGTTATTTTCATAGTCTCCATAATATTTATTGCACTTTTTTCCAATAAGGGTAATATGGTCATTTTTACAGTCTTTAAGAATTACTGTACCTATTTCTGATAAGGGTAGTATGGTCATTTTCACAGTCTCCATAATAATTATTGCACTTTTTTCCAATAAGGGTAACATGGTCATATTCACAGTCAGTAAGAATTACTTTACTTATTTCCGATAAGGGTATTATGGTTATTTTCACAGTCTCCATAATATTTATTGCACTTTTTTTCAATAAGGGTAATATGGCCATTTTCACAGTCCGTAAGAATTACTTTACTTCTTTCCAATAAGGGTAGTATGGTCATTTTCACAGTCTTCATATTATTTATTGCACTTTTTTTCTAATAAGGGTAATATGGTCATTTTTACAGTCTGTAAGAATTACTTTACTTATTTCCGATAAGGGTAGTATGGTTATTTTCATATTCTCCATAATATTTATTGCACTTTTTTTCAATAAGGGCAATATGGTCATTTTCAAAGTATTTACTTTACTTATTTTCGATAAGGGTAGATGGTCATTTTCATAGTCTCCATACTATTTATTGCATTTTTTTCCAATAAGGGTAATATGGTCATTTTTACAGTCTGTAAGAATTACTGTACTTATTTCCGATAAGGGTAGTATGGTCATTTTCACAGTCTCCATAATAATTATTGCACCTTTTTTTTCCAATAAGAGTAACATCGTCATTTTCACAGTCAGTAAGAATTACTTTACTAATTTCCGATAAGGGTATTATGGTCATTTTCACAGTCTCCAAAATATTTATTGCACTTTTTTTCAATAAGGGTAATATGGTCATTTTCACAGTCTGTAAGAATTACTTTACTTCTTTCCAATAAGGGTAGTATGGTCATTTTCACAGTCTTCATAATATTTATTGCACTTTTTTTCTAATAAGGGTAATATGGTCATTTTTACAGTCTTTAAGAATTACTTTATTTATTTCCGATAAGGGTAGTATGTTCATTTTCATAGTCTCCATAATATTTATTGCACTTTTTTTAAATAAGGGCAATATGGTCATTTTTAAAGTATTTACTTTACTTATTTTCGATAAGGGTAGATGGTCATTTTCATAGTCTCCATAATATTTATTGCATTTTTTTTCAATAAGGGTAATATGGTCATTTTTACAGTATATATGAATTACTTTACTTATTTCCAATAAGGGTAGTATGGTCATTTTCACAGCCCTCATAATATTTATTGCACTTTTTTCTAATAAGGGTAATATGGTCATTTTTACAGTCTGTAAGAATTACTTTACTTATTTCTGATAAGGGTAGTATGGTCATTTTCACAGTCTCCATAATATTTATTTCACTTTTTTCCAATAAGGGCAATATGATCATTTTCACAGTCTGTAACATTTATTTAATTATTTCCGATAAGGGTAGTATGATCATTTTCACATTCTTCATAATGTTTATTGCACTTTTTTCCAATAAGGGTAATATGGTCATTTTCTCAGTCTGTAAGAATTACTTTACTTATTTCTGATAAGGGTAGTATGGTCATTTTCACAGTCTCCATAATATTTATTACACTTTTTTCAATAAGGGTAATATGGTCATTTTCAAAGTATTTACTTTACTTATTTTCGATAAGGGTAGTTTGGTCATTTTCAAAGTCTCCATAATATTTATTGCACTTTTTTGTAATAAGGGTAATATGGTCATTTTTACAGTCTGTATGAATTACTTTACTTATTTCCGATAAGGGTAGTATGGTCATTTTCACAGTCTGTGAGAATTACTTTACTTATTTCCGATAAGGGTAGTATGGTCATTTTCACAGTTTCCATAATATTTATTGCACTTTTTTTCAACAAGGGTAATATGGTCATTTTCACAGTCTGTAAGAATTACTTTACTTATTTCCGATAAGGGTAGTATGTTAATTTTCATAGTCTCCATAATATTTATTGCACTTTTTTCAATAAGGGCAATATGGTCATTTTCAAAGTATTTACTTTACTTATTTTCGATAAGGGTAGATGGTCATTTTCATAGTATCCATTATATTAATTGCACTTATTTCCGATAAGTGTAGTATGGTCATTTTCACAGTCTCCATAATATTTATTGCACTTTTTTGTAATAAGGGTAATATTGTCATTTGCACAGTCTGTAACATTTTCCTTTACCTATTTTCGATAAGGATAGTATGGTCATTTTCACAGTCTCCATAATATTAATTGCACTTTTTTTTTCCAATAAGGGTAATATGGTCATTTTCAAAGTATTTACTTTACTTATTTTCAATAAGGGTAATATGGTCATTTTCAAAGTATTTACTTTACTTATTTTCGATAAGGGTAGTTTGGTCATTTTCAAAGTCTCCATAATATTTATTGCACTTTTTTTGTAATAAGGGTAATATTGTCATTTGCACAGTCTGTAACATTTCCTTTACTTATTTTCGATAAGGATAGTATGGTCATTTTCACAGTCTCCATAATATTTATTGCACTTTTTTTCTTCCAATAAGGGTAATATGATCATTTTCAAAGTATTTACTTTACTTATTTTCGATAAGGGTAGTATGGTCATTTTCATAGTCTCCAATATATTTATTGCACTTTTTTCCAATAAGGGCAATATGGTCATTTTCAAAGTATTTACTTTACTTATTTTCGATAAGGGTAATATGGTCATTTTCATAGTCATCTTTGAACCCGTGATGTTCAATTCTGATATATTTCGTCTTTAGATCATCCGGATGGGAAACTCGGGTTTAACTCTAGTAATCTTTGAACCCGTGATGTTCAATTCTGATATATTTCGTCTTCAGATCATCCGGACGGGAAACTCGGGTCTAACTCTAGTAATCTTTGAACCCGTGATATTCAATTCAGATATATTTCGTCTTCAGATCATCCGGACGAGAAACTTAGGTTTAACTCTAGTAATCTTTGAACCCGTGATGTTCAATTCTGATATATTTCGTCTCCAGTTCACCCGAAAGAGAAATTCAGTTCCAACTCTAGTAATCTTTGAACCCGTGATGTTCAATTCTGATATATTTTGTTTTCAGTTCATCTGTAGGTACTGAATATCGCAAGATAATAGTTCACGAGTATCGTAATAAATAAAGGAGAAAAGAGTTATAAAATGATACGATGATAGAAGTAGCGCAGAGAAATATGAAGTTTTGCGAGGATGGAATAATTTTGCGAGTATGAGTTGCGATACTTCGCAACTCATATACAGCAGATGTATTAGTTTTACTATAAATAGGAGTTCAAATGTAAAATTCGAGAGGTTCTTTTAGTGAGTGTAAGAAATTATCTTAGGAAAGAGAATAGAAAAAGTTGTAACTATTCTAGTTCCATTTTGATAATTCTGTGTAATCAACTAAGAGAATTAATAAGAAAGTTATCATTCACCATCAAGAACTTCTTGAGTTTTTACTAATTCTATTGAGGGTGTAGTTGTAGATTATTCTGCAACTACATAATTGGCGCTAGAAACAGGGATTTGAAGAATTCCTGTACCCGAAAAATGACAGGAAGAAGAAACACATCAGAACCATTAACTGAAGTAAGAAGAAGTGTAAGACTCGCAGGAGGAGAAGCAAATATAACAGGAGAACCTAGTAGGAGAAGGAATAATCGAAGAAATCAAGCTCAACAAATAATAGATCATGATCGAGCGAGTATACACACTTGGAGAACTGATACACCAGGAGAAGAAGATAGAGAACCACAAATCAGAGAAAATGGGAGGTTGATGGGAGGAACAATTCTTGAAAGAGAAAGGGAGATGTTAGAAACATTGAGACAAGGAATCCAAGAAGAACGAATGATCGAAGCTGAAGAACGTGCCAATTTAACAAGACAAAATCAAGAATTGAGGATGGAAAATGAGATGCTACAAAGAAGGAAATCTCAAAGTGTTGCAAGATCAAATGTTAGAACAGAAAGAGAAGGACAAAATTCACCGATAATCAATAATGAAAATAATATGCAAGAACAAGCGCAGAATCAAGCTGAAAGAAATCAAGAGAATCGTTTCATTTTAATACCAAACCACGAAAAAAACATGGAGAATTTATGAACAAGGCCAAATCCTAGAGAAAACAATCAGAATCGAGAGGAAGAACAAAGAACTTATGGAAGAAACCGAGAGACAACAAGCAGTACATCAAAACAATCACGCGAATGGAGTAAGAAGATATGAAGAGGCTCGTAACAAACAAAATGTTGAGTATGAAAGAATTAAGAGAAGAATTGTAAATCAACAAACAGAAGTAGAGAGGAATGAACCAAACTCTCGAATCAGAGTACAAACAAATCAAGGAGAAGTAAATCACAGAAGGAGGAGAAATGAAGAAGAAGAAATTCCTGATATTCGCATGAGAAGAATGAGAAGAATAGAAAGGGAAGAACAAGAATTCCAAGATACTCTGATCTGAACAATTATGATAATTTAGAAAGAAGATATTTGCAAAATTATGCAAATGAAAACATTAATGAAGAATATGATAGAATGCGAAGGATCGCAAGGGAGGAAGCGCAAGAACGTAGAAGAAGAGAAGCTGCATTAAAAAGACCAATGGATGAGAATTCTGAGGAAAATGCACGGATCTTTCGAGAATTAGTAGAAATGAGAGGGATGATAAACAATAGAAGAGGAGGAGATAGAAGGCAATTAGATGAAGCAATAAAAGAAGCTGCGAGGACTCCATTTGCTAGAGAAGTACAATTGGGAGGAATTTCACCAAAATGCAATTTTCCCACACTTACTAGTATCTTTGATGGGACTTCATGTGCTATTCAACACATTAAAGCATACATAAGATGCATGTTACAATGGGAGAATCATGATGCTGTGTTATGCAAGTAATTCGCATCAAGTTTAACAGGGGAAGCTTTAAAGTGGTTTGAAGGACTCCCTAAGAATACTATTACGTCATTCAGTCATTTGCAAGCAACTTTCCTCGGAGCATATATCACAAATCACTCTTCACGGCTTGGTATTAAAGATGTATTTGGTTTAAAACAAAGAGTGGGTGAAAGTTTGAAGCATTTGGTAAGACGATGGAAGACTATGTGCAGTGATATGGCAGGGCGCGTGGATGAGAGATACTTGATTATGTCCTTCATAAATGCGATGTTCGCAACTGAACAATTATATGTTCAAATCTTCAGAAGAAAGAATTCCATAATGATGACAGAGTTACGAGAATTGCAAGAAGAATACATTACACTAGAGGAAAAGCAAAACAGTATGGAGTCATATCCAGTAGCAAACACTAGCAATCAAGATGGAGGAGCAAATTTACTTCCCAAAATAATCAATATAGTAGCAGGTACTTCGCAAACATCCTCACAAACTTCTTCGCAAATTTCAGAAGAGAAGAAAATCAATGGTAGCCAGCCAAAAATGGTAGCAATGGGTAGTAGAGATCAAGAAGAGTATGATAGAGAAAGGAATTTCTATAATCGAATAGGAAATAACCAAATTCCAAGATTAGATCAACAACAAGAAAATTATGGGGGACAAAGGCAAAATTATTTTGGACAAGGGAACCAGAGACAAAATTATAACAACGGTCAAGGAGGTCAAAGAATGGTAAGGGAAGAGATAAATTTGCCACCTTTGAATACAAGTGTAGAAAAGATATGGCAAGCAATTATCCTGGTAGAGCATATACCAACTCCATGGAACATGGGAAAGGAACCACCAATGGGTCCAAGAAGTCATGAATTTTGTTCATATCATCATTTTCATGGACATTCTACAAATAATTGCCATAATATCAAGAGGATAATCTTGCGAATGATTGATCAAGGAAAACTAAATCAATTTTTACTTAATCAGACACAGTCGCAACAATTACCACAGGCTCCAGCCATAACTCGCAGGGAGAACACAACAAAAGAAAAGGGAGAAGAAATCCTACATATAGAAGTGGGATCAAAAGCAAGGAATGTTTTCTGTAATTCCATTGTTCATTCATATAAAACGATAGAGGATTTTCATGATAATGTGTTAAGCAGGGTATATGCGAGGGATGGTGAAGGAAAGGAAGTATTGAACATCGCAAAAATTTCACGACTTGAAGATTGGCAGAAACGTGAAATTTATTTTGAAGCCACTGAAATTCCAGAATGTTGTGAAGCACATGATAATCCATTGGTAGTAATATTAGCAATCTACATGAATATGGAAGAAAACGAAGATGATATGGAGGAAGAATCAATTGGTCTTAATAGGATTTTGATTGATACGGAAAGTTCTGTCAATATCCTCTTCTATTCTGCTTACAAAACTATGGGGGGAAAAGATGCAGATTTAATACCTTCTACTTACATAATTTATGGTTTTAATGGAACTGCCAACAAGCCCAAAGGAGAAGTGAGCATGCGAATTCCATTAAGTGGAATGCGAACTGAAATTATGTTCTGCGTTGTTGATGTCGAATCACCATATAATGATTTGATAGGAAGACCATGGCTTCATGGAATTCTAGGCGTAGCTTCCACTCTACATCAGTGCATAAAGTTTCCTCATATGAAGGGTATTGGAATTATCAAGGGTGATTTGGCTGAGGGAAAGAAATGTTACGATACAGAAGTAAAAGTTTGCGAAGGAAAAACTACTGAGAAGGAAAATTGGAGAAAAAGAGCAAAGGCTGTGAAAAGAAGTTAAAATTTAATGGCAGAGGATTAAGGAAAAAGAGAATAAAATTACGATGATAATCATACAAGAAATTTACGATGATAATAAAGAGTTGTGATTTGCGAAGAAAGAAGAAGGGAAATAATAAAACAAGAAGGTAATCAGTATGTTTGCTCGTGGAAATGAGGTATGTGGCAAAACAAAATTTTCTATTTCGTGATAAATTTTACGAATATTGTTTGCTCGCAGGAAATTGGGAAAATTTACGAATTTCAAAATTTATATTGCGATTAAAATTTCATTAATTTGCGAATAAAAGACCGCAATCTGTGATCAGCCTCCAAAAAAGAAAGAGAGCCGCAGAAAATTTTATACAAGAAAACCTTTGTGGCGTACACCCTAGTTTGCGAAGCTATATTTCGTAAGAGGCAAAGTCCTAAAGTACGTCATTTAAGGGGGTACCTATAAACGTGGCTAAGGGTAACCGGAACACCACCAAGGACCCTTAGTACATGGTAAAAATTTAGGGGTACAACCCAATAATGGGGTACCTATCCGGGTTAGACACCTTGGATTCTCACCTAATCTAGCGACATTACGCAATATAAAATGCGGTGTAAGAGGATTTAGGTTTGGCGACTAAGGCATACTGTCTTTCCCAAGAAGTGCAGAAAATGATCAAGGCGCCGAGGTACACGGTTGAGTCAAGAGTTCCGGGTGAGGTTGAACCACATCTGCCATTTTTGACAAGTCTTGGCAAATGATGCACTTGGCCCAAAGATACCCCATAGGGTGCAACCTCGTAACTATAAGCCCTCACTACAAGAAAATAAGCCATCGTCGATGAAATTCCTAGCGACCTATTGAATTAGGCCGCTGAAAATAATTAACATCGACCATTTTAATTTTGGTCGCAGAAAAAATGCTTTTGCAACAAAACTAAAATATCGTAGCTAATTTGGTCTAAACTCGTCGCTAAATTTTTAAATACGCGACCAAAAATGATGTTGTAGCTAATTTTGTAAAAAGGCGACCAAAAATGATGTCGACGGCAAATTTAAAATTTCGCGACCATATTAATTATCGCCAAACAGGTTTTTAAATTAACTGCAAGCTAAATCTATGTTATTACGTGGTGGAAAACGAAGAGACATGTTGGAGTTGGTTACGGAAGTGGACTTTATCCATAAAATTTGCTAACTTCCCTCCAAACCCACGGCCTATGACTGTCTTTCCATAGAAAATATATAGAGAGCCCTAATTTCTTGTTTTTGTTCTCAAGTAGCCGCTGCCGCTCTGTGGTTATTTTTTTATCCGATCTCCTCCCCCAATCCTTAAGAAAAACTTGAGTTTCTGCTATAATTTTATCGGTTGATTGAGTAAATTAGTTTCCTTCTCACCTTTTAATCCATAATTTTACTGGTTAATTACACTGGACTCACCGTCAAAGATTTAATTTCTGAAGGATTTGATAGAATCATAGATTCATAGAGATACGAGGAGAACGAAAGGGGATTCGATAAATATGGGTTCAAATATATTGATTTCCATGTTTGATCAATGGTTTATGTTTATATTTGCATGTTTTTCTTACAGAACATTTTTTATTTTTTGTTTCCATGATCTCTTTTTTCTTAACATTATAGCAAGTTAATATAGTATAAATCATTTGGGTTTGGGTTTGTAACTGTTGCAGATCAAGTATATATCAGTTGAGCAGTGACATACATACACAAATGGGATGAATCTTAATAAATTTGGGGTGCGATTGGAGCATTAGTGGGTGACCTATATGATCTGATTGCTCTGATATTACGAAGGTTAGAGTTGAAGGTTGAAGATTGGAATTGAACATCCACTTATTTACTTTTGTATTTTGAATACTGGAGCACCATTAGCATTTTTTTCTAGTTCTTTCCGATTAAAAAGTGTATACATTAAAGAACTCCGTTTATGATTTTTCTCTTATAGAAATTTTGTTGCCACTCACTTGTAAAATCATCATGTAAGGAAACCAAGGTTCAACTAATAAACTTTTATTTTCCTTTCCTTCATCATCTTAATGCTCACATTTTCATTTCTGTAACTTCAAATAAAATTAACTCGTGATACAAAGATCTGTACAATCGTTTATGGTCGCAAAAGGAGGTTTGTGCTGCGAAAAACGGCATCGCAAATTCAAAATATTTTTTCACAGACAAAACTATATTTGGAAGCAAAAACTATACCCTCGAGTCCCCGATAACAATAAATCGCCGCTGATAATTTTTATTTGCTGCAATATATTTTTTGGTCGGTGATTTTTTCGTTTAGCGACCAAAGTTGTTTCTGTCGCTAATTCTCATTTGGCGACAAAATAAAAATCTGCGTCGCAGTAACCTTTCAGCGACGCACTATTACCGACGAAAGGGGTGACCAAATTTTTTTGTCGCCAAAAAAAATCAGCGACGATTAAGGTACATTCTGCGACAATTGTTTCTGTCGCTGATGGACGATTTTCTTGTAGTGCCTATAGGAAAAAAGGATAAGAGGTTGCGATCAAAAGCTGGTTGTTGGCAGAACCGGATGGGAAGAGCTAACCTTGTATGGTCGATGACGCTTCCTTGAAGGGGCAACCAGGGGGAAGATAAAGGGAAGCACCCTCCATTAGGGAGCTGATACGTGCTATAAGACGCAAATGTCACAAGGCTTCTTGTTTGTGAAAACATAAAGGCTTGTCATATTTGTGCAACAAATGAAGTTCTGCGAGCATTCTAAGAGAGAGAAGGAAAACATACAAAAAGAACTCGCAGAATGAAACAAAGAAGTTAAGATGAGATCAATGGGTTATTACATGAAAGTGTAAAAATGTCCTGCGATTTCATCGCAAGACGATAATGTCACGAGGTTGTATGTTCGCAAGAATGTTCAGGCTTGTCATATTATCGCAAATACAAAAATTTACTACAAAAGAGGTGGCAAAATAAGACCTTTACTTAGGAAGGCATGATAAGACCACAGAAATTAATGAAATTCATCAAAATCATTGAAGAAATTATACAAGAATATACATTATGAAGATCTTAAAAGAAGACAACTTCGTCGATATCATTGAAGAAATTTTACAAGAATATACATCATGAAGTTTTGAAGAGAAGACATCTTCGTCGATATCATTGAAGAATTTTTACAAGAAATCCTATCAAAGAAGATAACATCATTGAAGAATTTTCACGAAGACTTAACAAAAGATACGATTTTGATAGCAATCAAATACAGATAAGTTCATACTCGTAAAATTTTACAAGAATTACATACTTCTTATACTTCTCCATATATTAAATATTCCTCCACAAATTCAATACTATTTATACTTCTTCAAGAATATATCATATTTATTATACTTCTTCAACGGATATTTAATTTTGCGAAGGTTAAGTACTTATTATACTTCTTCATACAGTGAGTAATAATTCTTATACTTCTTCATATATTGGGCAATTCTTCATGAATTGAATACTGCTAATACTTTTTCAAAGATATTTTATATTTCTTATACTTCTTAAGGGTATTTCATATTTCGTATACTTCATACTTCCTATACTTCAAGGGGAGATTTATTATTTACTTCGCAACATTCCGCAAAAGGCAAAAGGGCTTATATTTCTTATACTTCGAAGGGAGGATTTTTATTTATAATCACAATAAGAAGAAACTTCGTAAGATAAATTGAGAAGGATATTCTAATACTTCCAGCGATAGTTGATCATTTAAGAGCAATAATAAGGGGAAAGGGAGTACTAAGCTAAATCTTTAAGATATATTATTTCTCTCCACATGATCAAGTTATGTGAATAAGGGAAACAATCAATCAAAGAAAGATTAATTCAAATTAAGCTTTGAAAAAGAAATTGTTGGATTGATTAAAAGTGCAATCAAGAAGAAAGTGTTGTATTGAAAAGAAACAGAATAGACATACAAAAAAGAGTGAAGTTACAGAACGTATATACAAAAAAGAGTGAAATTATTCTTCAGGCGATCTATTCCCATCAAAATGATCTTCTTCTTGAACTTCACTATCATCTTCAACATCACTATCAGAGATTTCCAGATATGGAGTATCTTCAGGAATTTCTTCAGAAAGGAGCGTATGGTACTTCTTGAGAGGAATTTCATTATCTTCGCAAATCTTGCGAGTCATCTTAGCTCGAAACGCTTGACATATAAACTATGGTTATGCTGGGAAATTAGAAGCTGAGATCTCAAATCAGAAATTTTCTTATTACGGTTAGCAAGGGTAGTTTCCAGATCGTTATTTATCTTCGCATAATTTTCTGCAGCAAGGAGAGAAATTAAGGAATTGGTTAGCAATTTACGAAGGAAAAGTAATCAAAATAATTACAATCGCAAAGAATTTACCTTCTAATTGCTTCTTATTATTACGAAGATAAGAATTTTCAAGCTTTAATTGATTATTCTCCTCAAGAAGAGAAGAATTATCAATTGCGATGCTCGCAGATTGTGGATTATCTTCGTGACGGGATGTTAATTCTGCATTATCAATACTTAAATCCTCTACTTTATGACGGAGATTTTAATTTTCAACCTCTAACTTCTTACAACGATTCAAAGTTTTCTTCTCAGCAATAGAATGACGTCTTTCCCGATCAGAAGCAGCTGCACAACTAACTCTTCCAACCTAAACAAGAAAAAAGGGATTAGAAATCAACAAAATAAGGGAAATAAACAAGGAATAGAGAAGAAACTTACCATGCTACCTAAAGCATATAATGAAGCAGGAGAGACGAATCTTGAAATGCCTTTGAGGGAGTTATTATCAATTACAGTAGGAACTTTACAAGCCTTCGCAATAAGTTTGCGAGCATTCGCTGTAGGAGAATTTCCTAATCCACGAGAAGAATGGAGGAAAGCCTCAGAAATGCTAACCATTGCTGAGGCAAAAGTTTCTGGGATACTGCAATCTTCATTTTTATCTTCATCAACATCATCATCATTATCTCCTTCGTCAGAAAGGGTATCGGAATTAGAACTAAAGTCCTTCTTAGGAAACTTATCATCTTCATCACCAAGATCTTCCTCAATATTCTCATTAGAAGAAATTACGTTGGAATGAGACCTGGTTGAGAGTTTCTTCTTTGGCCTCCTCTCATAAAAAACATCTTGAAGTTTCCTTTTCCCTTTGCGAAGAGCATCATCTTGACTACTAGAAGCTTGGGTAACCTTCGCAGAACGAAGAGTCTGTTGTCTTGCAGTAAACCTTTTGGAAGAAGTAGAACTCTTATTTTCACTCGCAGCAATCTCAGGAAGAAGTGGAACCTGCAAATTCAAATAAGGATAATAAACAGAGGCAACAATATATTGTTTAGAAAAATACAAGAATGTTTCTTACCTTATTTGAAATTAAAGGGTAACAAAAAGATAAGGAGATGGAAGTACATACATTTCTATAAACCCAAGGTTGATAATGGCGGTTACGAAGGTTCGCAGGAAGTTCTACTATCCCAGAAATATAAGAACCCGATAATATTAAAGGGTACTTATACCAATCTTCATCATTAGAACGACGAGGTGTCTTATTATTTCCTGAGGCATAATCAATATCGTGCATGAGAAGATCATCAGCTGCGATATTAGCTTTACGATGAAGACGAACACCCCAACGATTATTTTCTTTCCTCGCAGGAATTAGTGTGTAATTTTTGAAGAAACCCTCAACTGTATAATTCGCAGCAACAATTTCTATATTTTCAAATCCAGGTTTTCTAAGATCAACTGAATACAATGATTTCCCAAAAGCGGCACGATTTGTGAATTCAACTAAGAGGCGAATACAATCACCAGTCAATTGGTAAATGGCACAAGAAAAATTGGGGTGGGAAATAATTTCATAGAATAGAGGAAAGTTAACATCATAAAGAGGAAGAGGAAGACCTGCGAGGATTTGACCTCGTGAGATTAAAATCTTCTGATCATCCCAAACATAGTTGGTAAAGAGCTTCACACAGAGAGAAGATTTATTATCATAACCTTCAATCTCAGAGAGAATGAGGTCCCTATCAGCAAGTTCCGCATTAATCTGTTCAATAGTTTTCTTCTTTGGTGCCATTGAATATAAGATGGAAAATAGAAAGGAAAAAGATAAAAGAGATTGCAGAGGCAGAAGTGTTGAAGAAGATGAATAAGATAAGAGAATAAAAAGCAAAAACAAAGGATGATATTTATAGATAGAGAGAGTTTGATGAAGATAGAAATTCATTAATACGAGTAAGCGTGAACGGTTGAAAAGAACGGTTACGAAGAAACGTGTCAAAAAGATAAGGGAAAAGTAAAAAGACGTGTTGCGAACTTGATGGGTGATAATAACTACACTAAATTTACGAGAATAGGGATTCTCATAACATTTCTTCTTCGTAGAATTGACATGAGAAGAGGCAAGATGTAGGTACTGAATATCGTAAGATAATATTTCATGAGTATCGTAATAAATAAAGGAGAAAAGAGTTATAAAATGATACGATGATAGAAGTAGCGTAGAGAAATATGAAGTTTTGCGAGGATGGAATAATTTTGCGAGTATGAGTTGCGATACTTCGCAACTCATATACAGCTGTATTAGTTTTACTATAAATAGGAGTTTAAATGTAAAATTCGAGAGGTTCTTTTAGTGAGTGTAAGAAATTATCTTAGGAAAGAGAATAGAAAAAGTTGTAACTATTCTAGTTCCATTTTGATAATTCTGTGTAATCAACTAAGAGAATTAATAAGAAAGTTATCATTCACCATCAAGAACTTCTTGAGTTTTTACTAATTCTATTGAGGGTGTAGTTGTAGATTATTCTGCAACTACATCATCCGTACGAGAAACTTAGGTCTAACTCTAGTAATCTTTGAACCCGTGATGTTCAATTCTGATATATTTCGTCTTCAGATCATCCGGACGGGAAACTTGGGTTTAAATCTTGTAATCTTTGAACCCGTGATGTTCAATTCTGATATATTTCGTCTTCAGATCATCCGGAAGGGAAACTCGGGTCTAACTCTAGTAATATCTTTGAACCCGTAATGTTCATTTCTGATATATTTCGTGTTCATATCATCCTGACGAGAAAATTAGGTCTAACTCTAGTAATCTTTGAACCCGTGATGTTCAATTCGGATCTATTTCGTCTCCAGTTCACCCGAAAGAGAAATTCAGTTCCAACTCTAGTAATCTTTGAACCCGTGATGTTCAATTCTGATATATTTTGTTTTCAGTTCATCCATACGAGAAACTTAGGTCTAACTCTAGTAATCTTTGAACCCGTGATGTTCACTTCTGATATATTTTGTTTTCAGTTCATCCGTATGAGAAACTTAGGTCTAACTCTAGTAATATTTAAACCCGTGATGTTCAATTCTGATATATTTTGTTTTCAGTTCATCCGTACGAGAAACTTAGGTCTAACTCTAGTAATCTTTGAACCCGTGATGTTCAATTATGATATATTTCGTCTTCAGATCATCCGGAAGGGAAACTCGGGTCTAACTCTAATAATATTTGAACCCGTGATGTTCAATTCTGATATATTTCGTCTTCAGATCATCCAGACGAGAAACTTAGGTCTAACTCTAATAATATTTGAACCCGTGATGTTCAATTCTGATCTATTTTGTTTCCAGTTCACCCGAAAGAGAAATTAAGTTCCAACTCTAGTAATCTTTGAACCCGTGATGTTCAATTCTGATATATTTTGTTTTCAGTTCATCCGTAAGAGAATCTTAGGTCTAACTCTAGTAATATTTGAACCCGTGATGTTCAATTCTGATATATTTTGTTTTTAGTTCATCCGTACGAGAAACTTAGATCTAAGTCTAGTAATCTTTGAACTCGTGATGTTCAATTATGATATATTTTGTTTTCAGTTCATCCGTACGAGAAACTTTGGTCTAACTCTAGTAATCTTTGAACCCGTGATGTTTAATTCTGATATATTTCATCTTCATATCATCCAGATGGGAAAATAGGGTTTAACTCTAGTAATCTTTGAACCCGTGATGTTCAATTCTAATATATTTCGTCTTCAGATCATCCGGACGGGAAACTCGGGTCTAACTCTAGTAATCTTTGAACCCGTGATGTTCAATTATGATATATTTCGTCTCCAGTTCATCCGGAAGAGAAACTCGGGTCTAACTCTAGTAATCTTTGAACCTATGATGTTCAATTCTGATATATTTCGTCTCCAGTTCATCCGAACGAAAAACTAAGGTCTCACTTTAGTAATCTTTGAACTTGTGATGTTAAATTATGATGTATTTTATCTTCAGTTCACCCGAAAGAAAAATTGAGGTCCAACTCTAGTAATCTTTGAACCTGTGATGTTCAATTCTGATATATTTCGTCTCTAGTTCATCCGGAAGAGAAACTCAGGTCCAACTCTAGTAATATTTGAACCTGTGATGTTCGATTCTGATATATTTCGTCTCCAGTTCATCCGAAAGAGAAAATGAGGTCCAATTCTAGTAATCTTTGAACTTGTGATGTTCAATTCTAATATATTTCGTCTCCAGTTCGTCCGGAAGAGAAACTCAGGTCTAACTCTAGTAATATTTGAATATGTGATGTTCAATTCTGATATATTTCGTCTCCAGTTCATATGAACGAAAAACTGAGGTCTAACTCTAGTAATCTTTGAACCTGTTATGTTAAATTCTGATATATTTCATCTTTAGTTCACCCGAAAGAGAAATTCAGGTCCAATTCTAGTAATCTTTGAACCTCTCATGTTCAATTCTGATATATTTCGTCTCCAATTCGTCCGTAAGAGAAACTCAAGTCTAACTCTAGTAATCCTTGAACCTGTGATGTTCGATTCTTATATATTTCGTCTCCAGTTCATCTGGAAGAGAAACTCAAGTCTAACTCTAGTAATCTTTGAACCTGTGATGTTCGATTCTGATGTATTTCGTTTCCAATTCATCCGGACGAGAAACTCGGATCTAACTCTAGTAATCTTTGTACATGTGATGTTCAATTCTGATATATTTCTTCTCCAGTTCATCCGGACGAGAAACTCGGGTCTAACTCTAGTAATATTTGAACCTGTTATGTTAAATTCAGATATATATCTTCTCTTCAATTTATCCGAACGTGAAACTCGGGTCTAACTCTAGTAATATTTGAACCCGTGATGTTCAATTTTCATATATTTCGTCTCCAGTTCACCCGGTCGAGAAACTCAGGTATTACTCTAGTAATATCTGAACATGAGATGTTCAATTCTGATATATTTCGTCTCCAGTTCATCCGGAAGAGAAACTCAGCTCTAACTCAAGTAATATTTGAACCTATGATGTTCAATTATGATATATTTCGTTTCCATATCATCCGGAAGAGAAACTCAGGTCTAACTCTAGTAATATTTGAACCTGTGATGTTCAATTCTGATATATTTCATCTTCAGTTCCTCCGAAAGAGAAACTCAGGTCTAACTATAGTAATCTTTGAACTTGTGATCTTCAATTCTGATATATTTCGTGTTCATTTCACCCGAATGAGAAACTTAGGTCTTACTCTAGTAATATTTGAACCTGTGATGTTCAATTCTGATATATTTCATCTTCAGTTCACCCAAATGAGAAACTCATATCCAACTCTCGTAATCTTTGAACCTTGGATGTTCAAATCTGATAAATTTCATCTTGAGTTCACCCGAATGAGAAAATCAGGACCAACTCTAGTAATCTTCGAACTTGGGATGTTCAAATCTGATAAATTTCAACTTTAGTTCATCCGAATGAGGGTCAATTTTTCAACTCGGGTCATGTTTTCTTAAAACCCGCAGATTGACCCGCAGATTGACATGTCCCGACCCGTTAAAAACCCTGCCCGGTTTGGGTGGGTGTATAAACAAGCCTGGCTAGGGTTGGAGAAATGCTGGTTTTTGTGAAAACTGGTTAGCCCGACCCATCCGTAAAACCGTGGGTACAACCCGGGCTTGGCTGCGTAAAATATTAAGTTATGATTAATTTCCATCGTCAGATTTTATAGGATTAATCACATTCGTTCGTTTAGGATATAAAATCAAAAAACCCTAGAGAAGATTTCATTTCTTCCTCCTCATCTCTTTTTCTCTACTGTCTCTTTTATTTCACATGGTGTTGCTCGTGCTCCCTAGAGGTTGAAGATAATTAGATCGAGTTTTTGAAGTTGAGAGTTATTTAAAGTTTGATTTTGAAATCAGTTGAAGGTGGATCTGTGAGATAGAGATGCAATCGAGATGGTAATAAAGTGAATCTGAGAAGAAAGTAAGGTTCACTATTAGGAGTTTGAATTGTGGAATAACAAGGTTTTGATTACTAATGGAATTTGTGTTGAATCTGCAGAGAAGGAAAATGATGGAGGGTTGTTGCTGCTACAGCCTACAGAATCACTTTCTATAGAATCAAGACCTTAAATCTCTTCTTCAACCTATTACTAATGTTTTTCCCAGAGGTCAAAAACTCATCTTCAAAGGTATCACCTTCTTTCCCTTCAGGAGGGAGAAGTTACTTTACTCGGTCATCCATCTTATTGGTATTGATTCTTTACTTCTCATTTCGAGTTTATTGTTAAAATTCTGTTTTAAATTTGGTCAATTTGTTCTTTGATAGAAATCACATTTGGGGTTTTTATGAAAATGAAACCTTAGGTTTTCTAATTGGGGTTTTCTTAAATTGGGTTTTTTAGAGGTATGATTCATGTAATTAGTATTGTTTTTGGTGCTGATTAATGGGTAATTTTTTGACTTGAGAATTTTTTATGATTTTAAGATTTTTCGTATTTTTTTTTTTGGATGATTTGTTGTTGTGATAGAATTTGAACTGGTATTATCTGATTTTGAAATTTTTGGTACTATTATAGTGTTTAAATTTTGATTTCATTCTTTTTATTAAGATTAAGATTTTCAGTTTTTTACATCTTCTAGATTGGATTCTAATGTATGATATACTATTTTCATGGCTTGAATGATTGCTGATGGATTTGTTGTTGGTGGTGGAGTATGCTGGTGGTGTTGGTTACACTAATAGTGTTGTTAGTGGTGGTGTTTGGAGTTGCTGCTGCTACAAGGTGGTGGTGGTCTCTTAATAATTACATGGTATGAAAACAATATGTACTTATTAAGCTTAAAAATATAAGATTGATACTTACTGATTCAATTTTTATGTTTATCGTTCTTATAAGGTGTTGCTCTTTCTCCATTGAATTTCCTTGTATCCTTGTTCAGTTGGGTTATATGAATGTTTGCAGTTTACGATGGAGTCATGGTTCTATGATTTTTTCCTTCCAGTTTCATATTCAGTTCTATCTCTTTTTGTAAAGGTGATTGACAATTATCGTGGGCCACACATGAGGCCAATGCCTGGAATTGTTGGACTTGTATCATCCAATCCTAAGGTATTCATTTCATTCCACTCCATGATTTATTTATGGTATGGCACCACTACTTTTAACATATTTAATTTGCGCTATCTCTTACTATTTCTTTCATTTCTGGTTATCCCCTTTAAGAACAAGATTTCTACCCCCTATGGCTAAGCACAAACTCAAGTTTATATGCAGAAATCACATATTTTTCTAATGTCTAACACAGTGGATTTTTTTTTCTTATGATATGTTCAGGACAACAAAACAAAACCAATGTCAGTCAATCCACAAGAGATTAAAAGAACACAAAGGGATCATGGTGAATTGTAAAATATTATTTTTAAGCTTTTTGAGAAGCAACCAAACTGGACACTGAAGCAGTTGGTCCAAGAGACTGATCATCCTGCGGTATGTTCTCCAATTTGGTTGTATTTTCGGGAGTGTTTCGCAATATGTTGTAACCCAAGTCCTCTTGCATCTTCCTTAGTTAGACTGTGCCAAATAAATAAATATCAGTCTAACCCACTCAACTTAGATATGCTTTAGAATTTTTTAAAAAGATATAATGCTGGTAGTGATCGTTCTTACATCTTTGCAGCAATTTTTGAAAGAGATATTGAATAAGCTGTTAAATTACTTGTTATCCAAGGTATTTCATTTATATGTTTTTTAAAATTTTGCTGGTTATGGTTATCTAATAAGTTATTGTTTTCTAGGTTGAACATGTTAAATCTCAAAGGAACAACTTGACCGAAACAACTCAAATTATTTTTTAGAGAATAGATAAGGCTGCTACTGAATCATAGATGTTGATAGAATTATTACCACAATTATTTTTCTAGTCCACTCTAGTTCAACTTGGTGACTTGACTTCTAATGTGTTCCGGTTGTTGACTGTATTCTGTTGTACCTATTATCAAGGAGGTGGAATCACAAGATTGGCCTGAGGTAACGAAGTATGCTGGTTTGGTGTGTGCTCAAACCCATCACCAATGGTTGATTGAGGATCTGTTTAAAAATGTCAAAATCCAGTTCGAGGAGCTGTGACGGGAGGCATGATTAAGTACGTGTCTTGCATTTTGTGTTTCATTATCTTGTCATCTCAATTTATATTTTCTTATCAGACCCGATTTGCATATTCGAAATTTGTTTTGGCTAATCTTTTGATATTTTATTGAACTAGGGAATTACTTCTCTCTTTCCATAGATCAACTAGACAGAAGCCTCAGTGTCATATATTTTACAGGTTATTTCGGCGTTCATAATGTAGTTATTTGACTTATGTCTATTGTCTTTTCTTTTATTTATGATCCGATTTTTTGCTTTCAGGGATGGAGTAATTAAGTGAGGGTCAGTTTTATCAAGTTCTAGTCTATAAGCTTGATGATATTTCCAAGGTAACGTGGTGTCAAGTAGCTACTTTTCTTAGGGAAAAAGGTCTATATCTAAACAACCTTTGTTAAGGTAGAGAATTTTATGTACTGTGTGAAAATAACTAAGAAGTTGTAGGCTTGAATAGTAGACAGTCCTCAAGATGATAGTAATTTTTAGATTCCTTAACTTATACTGTGGTGTTGATGGTGGATTTCTTAAAGGCTAAAATTGTAAAAATCCAATTTTTGTAAGCTGATGTCCTGCAAAGGATAAAGCCTTCAGGTGATGAATATTTCTCGCCATTATAATTAATTGGAGCAGGTGCAACCATCCCTGAGAATTAAAACCTACCCAGAGCGGAGCATGTAGCAACCATCCCGATTTTCTGTAGGTTTGCAGCATTACAATTAATGCCCTACTCAATGCCTTGTGTTCGACATGCAAACACCCGTAGGAAACCTGATGGTGGGTTATATTAGCCCCGTTGAACGCATGCAAGACTACCCATGTTAGTCTCACCTGCTGAAAACAAACTCAAAAATAGATCTCATCCGTCCAACTTCCCAGGCATGGTTGGACGGCCTAGATCACGCACGAGAACGAGTAGCGCGCACGCACATGCTCACCGCAGGTCTGCCTTCCTAATGGTGCAAACGGCTTCACCATAGGATCCATGGGCGTCGAGATGCGCTAGCATGAAGCTGCGGCTCACAAACCCTAAAATTAGGGTTTGCTTACAGGTTGCGACCAAACAACTTTGGGCATGCGCGCACTAACGATTTCGAAGCACAACTGCTGGCCGACAACGCCTGTGTACTCACCATGGGACCGGCTACACGGCCAGCCAATCGGCCACAGTCGGTTACATACCATCCATCTCGAAATTCGTGCCCAAAGGCAGCATGCGAGATCCCTTCTAATCTCGGCCATCCGTCATCGCAGGCTAGAACGGGCGACCCAGATTGCTCCGATTGACTTCCAGCTGGCGTGGACCTTTAGAGTGGCGTCCCACATACATGCAGGGACAATCGGCCACTCCATGCACACCTCCCAAGGCATAAAACCGTTAGGTTTAAAGAGGAAGCTCGCAAGCCTTCCAAACCCTAATCCAACGGTTATTCCTCCATCAATCTCGTCCATCCAAGTTCGCATGCTTGTATGAATAGCCTAGGAAGGGAGTTAGGTGGCATACAAGGTATCACCGTGATCACCATCCTTCACTCTTCCCCATGGCATAACCGGCCAAGGTGGGTCACGCTCATGCGACCTCCGAACAACGCATGAACATAGCTAGTTGAGTCACTTCAACTTGCAATCTTTTCATCAAGGTTGTGTAGGCTTCAAGTATGTTAAACATATTTAATGCACCGCATGCATACAATATGCGCCTACAAACAACTTGATTATTTTACCTAGCACAGTTTGCTACCTTATGTGGGTCCCACAACTCACTCGAGACGTTAATCACGTCACAACTGGGGGATACAAACTGGGGTATTGGTCTGGCGTGCAACACGCCATCACAAGATCGTTTCAGGGAAACATGGGCGGTTAGCGATGATAGGAGAAGTGGGCAAGCAACCGTGTGACACTAACACACAACTCCACTTCCTCCACTTTCCCACGAGAGACGTGATGAAGGCTTATCGACTTGTATAAATAGGTTCTCCTCCCTATTTCCAACAACACAGAAAAACCGAGTTTTACCATCCTATTCAACACCCAGAGCCTGCCTGCAACATTTGCTTACCTGCTCAACCTTCTGTTAACAAGTCGTCAAATATCCTTCACCTTCATACTCTCAACACCTTCTTCGCTTCCCTCCCTAAGATCAACCTCACATCCTTCACCTGTGACCGAAACAAATCTGGAACGGCCGTGTCTTCGGTTTAGGCCAGAATTGTACAGATTATCTCTCGAATCAAAAGTGTTCATCGTGCAACACATTTGTTGAAGGTTTAAATTCACTTCTCATCCACACACACCAAAAATTACCTAAACCTGCAGAAGTAGTTTTCTCCCACAAACATGGGGTTAAACAAATTATGGCATGTTGAAATCAAGCAACTAACTGGTCACGAAAGGCATTTTCTTCAGGAATCCCCTGATCACCAACAAGGATTAATAAAAGCTGCTCATGAAAGTCGAAAATGGAAATCAAGCATAAAGAATTCAGAATACCTGCATATTAGAAGAGTTGAAAGTTACTGGCCTACATGCTCGCTTATTTTTCTTGGACTTGAGATTACAGTCGGTGGCGTTAACCCTTCCTCGTTTGCCTAGAAGGGATTTCAATCGCCTATGACCAACCAAGACGTCATCAAGAGGTTTATCACGAAGGTCAGTTGCCATTTCACTAGCAAATGATTTAAAGAGCAGCAGTTTCCCCCTCCAAAAATCTTTGTAACCAGAAGTAGCTACCGAATTTCTCCCCAGGGAAGGAAAAGGAAGTTTCAGCTCCGGCGAGAAAACATCAACGTCAAGGCATGATGACTTAAGTTCTTCTGAAGGTGTTGCGGGATGACAAAATGGGACACCTTGATCAAAACCCATTTGGCGAGCGGCTCTATCAATATTATATGGAATGATGCTTAGCCTATCATAACAAAAAGAAGGAACATATCCTGGTATACAGCTCCGCAGGTAAACAACTTCTTCAGGGCTCATATCTCTCCCCTCAGGCGGCAGCTCAATGACAAGGACGATGGCGGAAGGATGAACCGGCCCCCAAGGACGAAAGTCTATGGCACTCACACTATCGAGCAAATCTACAAGCCTCACCCCAACTTTTGGACGTCTATTCTTCCAACGGAGTATTCTTGAACCACCATACAAGCTGGGGACTAAGGTTGTAGGAATGGGAGCGTAATCCTTAAAGTGTTCCCACAAAAGAGCTTGAAGAAAGGCGACGTGCACATATGTATCCACCTTCATGTACCCGTTGGAAATATACATCTCCTCCACTAAAGAATTCAGGTGACTATACAAAGATCCAAGGAATAACGAAGCCAAGGGGAGAGTTATACCTTTGCCTAGCTTAATGGCGAACATGATGATCTTCCATCTAATAGTTTTTGTTCCTAAGCCGTCATCAAGAATATCTCTGGACAACCACAAGGACAAGAATGCAGCTGCGATAATATCATCATTACCTTGCATGGAGGACCATTCACCTACCCACCATATGTAGAAACATTTCGGCTTCTTGTCCAGCTGGTCGTATTCGTTCAGTTTCTAACTTATAGCCTGGTGGATGGCATCTTCATCATCGCTAGACAGTTTGCAATTAAAACTGCCAGCGACAGGAAGACTCATTAATGCAGACACACTCTCAAGAGTAATAGTCATTTCACCCCATGTGCATAAAGTTGTATTTGTAGAAGGACGCCATCGAGAAGCAAAAGCACCCAAACATGGGATGTCCTTTTTAACATGGAGAATTGCGGACACCCTGACAACATCAAGAATTCGCTCCCTGGTCAAGTTGTATTTAATCCTTGCGTTACCCAACATACGCCACATCCATCCTTCGTATGAGCTAAGTGGAGTCTGACAAATTTTAAAGTCAATAGGGGAAGGTGGGTATTCTTTCTTCTGGAGACAAAACCTCATCACGCCTACTAAAGACGACGAGTGACCCTCATCACTTTATGTACCGGTAATAAGGCATATTTTATGATTGGGATGCTTCCTGATGTTCGGAAAAGACTTGGTAAGCATTTCATCATCTATATTTGGCATATCTCTGAAAGGGTCGACACCTCCCTTCACAACATTATCCTCCGCGTTCATCATTTGAGCAACTGCAATAAGATTGGAAGTGTCAGCATGTTTTCAAGGAGTCGTACGGCAATAAAATATTCTCGTGATTTCCAACTTCACTGTTAGGCACCTAATACAGAGATTACATGGGATTGGGATGGTTCAAGCGTCTTCCAAACAAACTCAGTTGAGGGAAATTTACACTACCCTATGTTCGATTACGAACTGGGAGCAATGAGTATGGAAGCTAGTGTTATGTTATGTGCCATTCTATTTATATGGAAGTTACCTACAACATATCAAGATTTCACGACAATCGGATGAAAGAGCAAGGAAGTGTGGCCAAAACATCAGAAAACACGCAACCTGAAAAAATTCTGAAAACCTCCTGTAAGTTTACTATTTCCAGGTTTTTATCCCCTAAACACGCTCAAAATTCAAAATGATTCTTTAAATAAAGATTGGAAATTGTCTGGGCTTGAGGATACATATGCGGACCGTCAAAATCCGAGTTTGTATGAGGATTCTACATCAATTTCGATAAACACAAGCGCAAGAGTACCTCAAAATCACGCAGGCGGGCACTAAAGTTTGCATACGCATCCCTAAAACTAAGCCAACATGTCAACATATTTTCTAAAGTTGGTTATCATGTCTACAAGTTCAAGGCAGCGGTTCTATCAAGCTACAACCTTGGTTTTGACATGCAAGGATAAAGGGAACGAGCAACATGTTTATGCTTTCTTTTACTACGCAATCCTGGCAGGCGGTAAAGGAATCAATTATGATATGTTTTGTTGCACCTACAATCCTCTCAAAGTGCAAAAGAAACTCTACCTAAATAATTCAGGTACGTGCAATTTTTTTTTTTTTTTGCACGTACCTGATTAACGGCGCCGGAGGCAACAAATCCGGCAGCAACGGCGATGGCGACAGCACGAGCAGAGAGATGGACGTTCACAAAACAAAAAAAAGAGAGAAATCGTGAAACGAAAAAGGGTTCTCCCTTTTATAGGCAAAAATTTGAAGAATTCTAATTAGAAAAGGATTCCTTTTTGCTTCCAAAAACCAAGAAGGGAAACCGGCCCACCCAAGGTTTCATGCCTGCGATGGTGCGTTCACATGGACAATCACTAGCGGCTGCCTTCCAAGGTTAGTTACCTTTATTTATTTTACGTATATTTGTCACAATCTCATGCCTACCCTGCAACAGTGTAATCATTACATGCTAGGCAGGGGACTTAATGTTGATGGTGGATTTCTATTTAAAGGCTAAAATTGTAAAAAGCCAATTTTTGTAAGTTGACGTCCTGTAAAGAATAAAGCCTTCAGGTGATGAATATTTCTCGCCATGATAATTCATTGGAGCATGTGCAACCATCCCTGAGAATTAAAACCTACCCAGAGCGGAGCATGTAGCAACCATCCCGATTTTCTGTAGGTTTGCAGCATTAAAATTAATGCCTAACTCAAAGCCTTGTGTTCGACATGCAAACACCCGTAGTCTACCTGACGGCGGGTTATATTAGCCCCGTTGAACGCATGCAAGACTACCCATGTTAGTCTCACCTGCTGAAAACAAACTCAAAAATAGATCTCATCCGTCCAATTTCGCAGGCATGGTTGGACGGCCTAGATCACGCAGGGAACGAGTAGCGCACACGCACATGCTCACCGCCGTTCTACCTTCCTAATGGTACAAACGGCTTCACCATAGAAGCCATGGGCGTCGAGATGCGCTAGCATGAAGCTGCGGCTCACAAACCCTAAAATTAGGGTTTGCTTACAGGTTGCGACCAAGCAACTTTGGGCATGTGCGCACTAACGATTTCGAAGCAAAACTGCTGGCCGACGACGCCTGTGTACTCACCATGGGACCGGATACACGTCCAGCCAATCGGACACAGTCGGTTGCAGACCAGCCATCTCGAAATTCGTGCCCAAAGGCAGCATGCGAGATCCCTTCTAATCTCGGCCATCCGTCATCGTAGGCTAGAACGGGCGACCCAGATTACTCCGATTGACTTCCAGCTGGCGTGGACGTGTAGAGTGGTGTCCCACCTACATGCAGGGACAATCGGCCACTCCA
Source organism: Papaver bracteatum (assembly GCA_023529315.1). Taxonomy (NCBI): domain Eukaryota; kingdom Viridiplantae; phylum Streptophyta; class Magnoliopsida; order Ranunculales; family Papaveraceae; genus Papaver; species Papaver bracteatum. Next base: position 6,709 of record JAJJWX010002693.1, on the reverse strand, counting down.
TGCACGCCTCCCAAGGCATAAAACTGTTAGGGTGAAAGAGGAAGCTCGCAAGCCTTCCAAGCCCTAATCCAACGGTTATTCCTCCATCAATCTCGTCCGTCCAAGTTCGCATGCTTGGAGGAATAGCCTAGGAAGGGAGTTAGGTGGCATACAAGGTATCACCGTGATCACCATCCTCCACACTTCCCCATGGCATAACCGACCAACGTGGGTCCCACTCATGCGACCTCCGAACAACGCCTGAACATAGCTAGTTGAGTCACTTCAACTTGCAATCTTTTCATCAAGGTTGTGTAGGCTTCAAGTATGTTAAGCATATTTAATGCACCGCATGCATACAATATGCGCCTACAAACAACTTGATTATTTTACCTAGCACCGTTTGCTACCTTATGTGGGTCCCACGACTCACTCGAGACGTTAATCACGTCACAACTTGGGGATACAAACTGGGGTATTGGTCTGGCGGTTTACAACGTGCAACACGCCATCACAAGATCGTGTCAGGGAAACATGGGCGGTTAGCGATGATAGGAGAAGTGGGCAAGCAACCGTGTGACACTAACACACAACTCCACTTCCTCCACTTTCCCACGAGAGACGCGATGAAGGCTTATCGACTTGTATAAATAGGTTTTCCTCCCTATTTCCAACAACACAGAAAAACCAAGTGTTAATACCATCGTATTCAACACCCAGAGCCTGCCTGCAACATTTTCTTGCCTGCTCAACCTTCTGTTAATAAGTCATCAAATATCCTTCACCTTCATACTCTCAACACCTTCTTCGCTTCCCTCCCTAAGATCAACCTCATATCCTTCACCTGTGACCGAAACAAATCTGGAACGGCCGTGTATTCGGTTTAGGCCAGAATTGTACAAATTATCTCTCGAATCAAAAGTGTTCATCGTGAAGCACATTTGTTGAAGGTTTAAATAAACTTCTCATCCACACACACCCAAAATTACCTAAACCTGCAGAAGTAGTTTTCTCCCACAAACAATTGGCGACCACAGTGGGAGGTTAATCTCTTGGTTGCAAAACTCGAATATTTAAAGTCTGACAATTTTTATTCGACTTTGGAGGGGTAGATCTTAGATTTGATTCGATTTTCAGTTCACTCTTCACCAAATCCCAGAAATTCATCCTGATATGTACTCCCGTTCGTTAAATCCTTCAGAAGACATGGGTACGTGATGGAGAAGTACAGCTGCCACCTGTGTGGCGTCCGCCCACCGATCAAGAGACAGCCAACCCGAGGTATTGTCATTACCATCGATATCTCCATCACCCCACCAGCAAGTTCCACGCATTGAAACGCATTGTCCACGATAAGATAAATTCAGAGAAACAACCTTTCCCATCAAAAAATTCCCATGTAATCTTTGGGGAGAAAGTATTCGGGAGTGTTCATTCTCATACACAGATTTCGAAAGACAAGTAAGTTCCAGCAAACGTTACTGTAAGATAGTTATATATCCTACTGGGGACTTGGCGTCCTACATATATGAACAAGATACTCAATGAGAAGGCACCATACATGCTCGCCCCCCTCACCTTTCCCTTTAACACTGCGTTTTCAATTTCACATGAAATGTATTCATAATATAAGATTCAGATTCTATTTTAGAATAATCTTTTCCAAGAGTCAAACATTCATAAAAGCATGTCGTAAATAAACCAGTCCAAGATTCAATCACCCATCAATTCAAAACCTAAAACCAAACTGTGTGAAAGGAAATCCTCATAATCACTCGAAAAGCATCTAAAGAGAAAACACAAGTAGACGGCATGAATACTTCAGGGAAAGTCTTTCAGCAACACCTCATTCTTCTAAGCAAGAGCAGCTTCCATCTTCAGGAAAACGGCTTGTTGCAATTTCAACTCCTCGGCCAACCTACCAACCTTTTGTTTCTGACGAACAACACATTCAGTGGAAGGCACCATACCTTGCTTCTTCTGAATCTTCTGAATTGCATAAAACCCTTTGAAGAACCAAGGAGCATTGAAGTCATACTGCGCAAACACATCCAAGTGGAACTTCCAGTATTCCATCACGTCTTCAGAAACATCACGACCAATTTCAACGCTAATCTCCTGAATAGCGGGTAAGGTCTCCTGAACGCGATTGACCAAAGCAAGACGACTCATCATCTTCGTGGTGGTGGCAATATGACCATATTTCTTCCATATTTTGGTATACAACTCCTCAAACTGAGCCGGCATACTGAACCCTCCAACCAACACATGATCAGGACGTGGATTATCAAAGGGAAGGTCGAACATAGTACCAGGAACGACTGTTGGCGACAACATCTCTTTAGAAGGAACCATCGCAGCTGATGTACCTTCCAGACTCCTCGGAGTGCTGGTCCGGATTTCTGACACGGCCTCATCTACAAGCTCACTAAAACTACTTCTCTGGAAGGCATTCTCTTCAATCGAGCTTGCACCACCTTCATCGTTATCTATGACATGATCAGTGTAGCCAGACTTATCCGCATGAGGATCAGTGTTGACAGACTGCTCTACATGAAGGTCATTGTTATCAAACTCATCAGTATGAAGATTTCCAGACTTCCCGATGCCTCCACGCTCCTCATTGTAAACTCGATCCAGTACAGAAAAGGCATTTTCTTCAGGAATCTCCTGATCACCAACAAGGATTAATAAAAGCTGCTCATGAAAGTCTAAACTGGAAATCAAGCATAAAGAATTCAGAATACCTGCATATTGGAAGAGCTGAGAGTTACTAGGCTACATGCTCGCTTATTTTTCTTGGACTTGAGATTACAGTCGGTGGCGTTAACCCTTCCTCGTTTGCCTATAAGGGATTTCAATCTCCTATGACCAACCAAGACGTCATCAAGAGGTTTATCACGAAGGTCAGTTGCCATTTCACTAGCAAATAATTTAAAGAGCAGCAGTTGCCCCCTCCAAAAATATTTGTAACCAGAAGTAGCTACCGACTTTCTCCCCAGGGAAGGAAAAGGAAGTTTCAGCTCCGGCGAGAAAACATCAACGTCAAGGCATGATGACTTAAGTTCTTCTGAAGGCGTTGCGGGACGACAAAATGGGACACCTTGATCAAAACCCATTTGGCGAGCGGCTCTATCAATATTATATGGAATGATGCTTAGCCTGTCATAACAAAAAGAAGGAACATATCCTGGTATACAGATCCGCAGGAAAACAACTTCTTCAGGGATCATATCTCTCCCCTCAGGCGGCATCTCAATGACAAGGACTATGGCGGAAGGATGAACCGGCCCCCAAGGATGAAAGTCTATGGCACTTACACTATCGAGCAAATCTACAAGCCTCACCCCAACTTTTGGACGTCTATTCTGCCAACGGAGTATTCTTGAACCACCATACAAGCTGGGGACTGAGGTTATAGGAATGGGAGCGTAATCCTTAAAGTGTTCCCACAAAAGCGCTTGAAGAAAGGCGACATGCACATATGTATCCACCTTCATGTACCCGTTGGAAATATACATCTCCTCCACTAAAGAATTCAGGTGACCATACAACTATCCAAGGAATAACGAAGCCAAGGGGAGAGTTATACCTTTTCCTAGCTTAATGGAGAACATGATGATCTTCCTTCTAATAGTTTTCGTTCCTAAGCCGTCATCAAGAATATCTCTGGACAACCATAAGGACAAGAATGCAGCTGCGCTAAGATCATCATTACCTTGCATGGAGGACCATTCACCTACCCACCATATGTAGAAACATTTCTGCTTCTTGTCCAGCTGGTCGTATTCGTTTAGTTTTTAAATTATAGCCTGGTGGATGGCATCTTCATCATCGCCAGACAGTTTGCAATTAAAACAGCCAGCGACAGGAAGACTCATTAATGCAGACACGCTCTCAAGAGTAATAGTCATTTCACCCCATGTGAATAAAGTTTTATTTGTAGAAGGACGCCATCGAGAAGCAAAATCAACCAAACCTGGGATGTCCTTTTTAACATGGAGAATTGTGGACGCCCTGACAGCATCAAGAATTCGCGCCCTGGTCAAGTTGTCTTTAATCCTTGCGTTACCCAACATACGCCACATCCATCCTTCGTATGAGCTAAGTGGAGTCTGACAAATTTTGAAGTCAATAGGGGAAGGTGGATATTCTTTCTTCTGGAGACAAAACCTCATCACGCCTACTAAAGACGACGAGTGACCCTCATCACTTTATGTACCGGTAATAAGGTATATTTTATGATTGGGATGCTTCCTGATGTTCGGAAAAGACTTGGTAAGCATTTCATCATCTATATTTGGCATATCTCTGAAAGGGTCGACACCTCCCTTCACAACATTATCCTCCGCGTTCATCATTTGAGCAACTGCAATAAGATTGGAAGTGTCAGCATGTTTCCAAGGAGTCGTACGACAATAAAAGATTCTCGTGATTCCCAATTTCGCTGTTATGCACCTAATACGGAGATTACATGGGATTGGGATGGTTCAAGCGTCTTCCAAACAAACTCAGTTGAGGGAAATTTACACTACCCTGTGTTCGATTACGAACTGGGAGAAATGGGTATGGAATCTAGTGTTATGTTATGTGCCATTCTATTCATATGGAAGTTACCTATAACATATAAAAATTTCACGACAATCGGATGAAAGAGCAAGGAGGGGTGGCCAAAACATCAGAAAACACGCAACCTGAAAAATTTATGAAAACCTCCTGGAAGTTTACTATTTCGCGGTTTTTATCCCCTAAACACGCTCAAAATTCAAAAAGCTTCTTTGCTAAATCTTGGAAATTTTCTGGGCTTGAGGATACATATGCGGACCGTCAAAATCCGAGTTTGTATTAGGATTCTACCGCAATTTCGATAAACGCAAGCGCAAGAGTACCTCAAAATCACGCAGGCGGGCACTAAAGTTTGCATACGCATCCCTAAAACTAAGCCAACATGTCAATATATTTTCTACAGTTGGTTATCATGTCTACAAGTTCAAGGTAGCGGTTCCATCAAGCTACAACCTGGGTTTTGACATGCAAGGATAAAGGGAACGAGCAACATGTTTATGCTTTCTTTTACTACGCAATCCTGGCAAGCGGTAAAGGAATCAATTATGATATGTTTTGTTGCACCTACAATCCTCTCAAAGTGCAAAAGAAACTCTACCTAAATAATTAGGGTTTGCAAAAAAAAAAAAAAAAAAAATTTTGCACGTACCTGATTAACGGCGCCGGCGACAACAACTCCGGCAGCAACGGAGATGGCGACAGCACGAGCAGAGAGCTGGACGTTCACAAAAAAAATAAGAGAAATCGTGAAACGAAAAAGGGTTCTCCCTTTTATAGGCAAAAATTTGAAGAATTCTAATTAGAAAAGGATTCCTTTTTGCTTCCAAAAACCAAGAAGGGAAACCGGCCCACCCAAGGCTTCATGCCTACGAAGGTGCGTTCACATGGACAATCACTAGAAGCTGCCTTCCAAAGTTAGTTACCTTTATTTCTTTTACGTATAATTTTCACCATCTCATGCCTACCCTGCAACAGTGTAATCATTACATGCTAGGCAGGGGACTTAATGTTGATGGTGAATTTCTATTTAAATGCTAAAATTGTAAAAAGCCAATTTTTGTAAGATGACGTCCTGCAAAGGATAAAGCCTTCAGGTGATGAATATTTCTCGCCATGATAATTCATTGGAGCATGTGCAACCATCCCTGAGAATTAAAACCTACCCAGAGTGGAGCATGTAGCAACCATCCCGATTTTCTGTAGGTTTGCAGCATTACAATTAATGCCCTACTCAAATCCTTGTGTTCGACATGCAAACACCCGTAGGCTACATGACGGCGGGTTATATTAGCCCTGTTGAATGCATGCAAGACTACCCATGTTAGTCTCACCTGCTGAAAACAAACTCAAAAATAGATCCCATCCGTCCAAATTCGTAGGCATGGTTGGAAGGCCTAGATCACGCACGGGAACGAGTAGCGCGCACGCACATGCTCACCGCCGTTCTACCTTCCTAATGGTGAAAACGGCTTCACCATAGGAGCCATGGGCGTCGAGATGCGCTAGCATGAAGCTGCGGCTCACAAACCCTAAAATTAGGGTTTGCTTACAGGTTGCGACCAAGCAACTTTTGGCATGCACGCACTAACGATTTAGAAGCACAACTGCTGGCTGACGACGCCTGTGTACTCACCATGGGACCGGATACACGGCCAGTCAATCGGCCACAGTCGGTTGTAGACCAGCCATCTCGAAATTCGTGCCCAAAGGAAGCATGCGAGATCCCTTCTAATCTCGGCCATCCGTCATCGCAGGCTAGAACGGGCGACCCAGTTTACTCCGATTGACTTCCAGCTGGCGTGGACGTGTAGAGTGGCGTCCCACCTACATGCAAGGACAATCGGCCACTCCATGCATGCCTCCCAAGGCATAAAACCTTTAGGGTGAAAGAGGAAGCTCGCAAGCCTTCCAAACCCTAATCCAACGTTTATTCCTCCATCAATCTCGTCCGTCCAAGTTCGCATGCTTGGATGAATAGCCTAGGAAGGGAGTTAGGTGGCATACAAGGTATCACCGTGATTACCATCCTCCACACTTCCCCATGGCATAACCGGCCAAGGTGGGTCCCGCTCATGCGATCTCCGAACAACTCCTGAACATAGCTAGTTGAGTCACTTCAACTTGCAATATTTTCATCAAGGTTGTGTAGGCTTCAAGTATGTTA
>JAJJWX010002692.1:0-35699 GCA_023529315.1 Papaver bracteatum | reverse complement strand
AAGAAAAACAAAATCCCAAAGGATAAAACTAAACCTAACTATATATTAAAGTGTCATATTAATCAGGCCTCTCTTTCTGACAATCCAGATGGAAGTCTAATTTCATATTGTTAATTAGTATGTTTTAATCCAATTAATTTAGACTGTTATGGCTAAGCTCTATTTATCCCTTCGTGGTCAGTATCATTAGTATAAAACAATGTTTGGATAAGTTTGCCTTTGTTAGTGGTGGTCAGGATTTGTCCAGACAAAGATAAATCAAGGGTTATAATTCTCCAGACCACACCTTATTACCCGCACATGTGGCGTAAAATCTAAGTTTCTCTGTGTAAGTGGTGGATTTGTTCCCATTCAAATCAATTAAGACGTTTCATCTCTTCCAATTCTAAATGAAGAAAATTCATTCGACGTTCCTCTTTACAGGTTAACTAACTAACCCTAATCCTAAATTATATTCATCATTGTTCAGATCGGATTACAGTTTCTATAAATTTTAGATGATTTTATTGTATGATTACAATGATCTTGATTTCTTTTTTTTTTGTTTCGCAGTTCAGTACTTATGTAGGTGTTATAACTTTTAAATCTCTACTTTCTCTTACTGATGAGCTTACGTATGATTTGAATTTAATTGTATACATCCATATCAATAGGACAACAAAATCTTTCCGGTAAGCAATTGACCGTTATTTTTTTAATGCACTCAAGAATGATTATGATGTTTTAATTTAGTTTGCATGGTATAATTTGTTTATGTGATGTGTTAGGGTTTGTGATTTTGTGTTTGAAATTTTAACGATTTCATAACACAGAGATTTGTTAAAAGGTCATTCTAGGGTGCTTATAAAAGATCCATGGTAATATGGTATATAATCAAGATATGAGAAAGTTCTATAACTCTTTGTTATTTTATTTATAGTTAACACTTCAAGGGTTAAAGAAACTAATGAGAAGAAAAAGGTCATATGTGATTAGTCACATAATGCCTTACAGAGGTGGAAGGTTAAATCTTAAACCCTATATATTTCATTTTATTGTATTTCTTAATTATCATAACTTAATTTTGAATTGCTTATGGAATTATACTACATGGATTTCTTTGGGAAATTGATCTCCCGATAGTTGCGAGGATTTAGTGGTTGGGAAACATAAATTTTTATGATGGAAGACGTAGTTGAACTGTTAGTATCTGAAGAATTAAAAATGAGCAAAAACTAGGATTCTAGACCAGCTAACTAAGTGTAGTTCTTATACCAATCGATTTCGAAGTTGTATGTATATGTAATATTGATCCTATATGTACAAAATTACACTAAAATGACTTAATTCATTTGTAGGTTCAGCTATTTCGGAAGTAGGAAGTAGACCAGTGCAGTCAAGGAAATCCCTATTTACAGGCTTAAACCTTTTTGTTTTTCTACATGAAATGACTTCATTCATTTGTAGGTTCAGCTATTTCAGAAGTAGGAAGTAGACCAGTGCAGTCAAGGAAATCCCTATTTACAGGCTTAAACCTTTTTGTTTTTCTACATGTAAAAAGTTCTATATTCATCTTGAAACAAAGAGGATAGAGATCTCGATGGTTATGTAGGCTCGACTTCATTTAGAACATGTTTTTGTTTTGCTGCTGTCATTTATCATACAATTGTTTAGAACATGTGCAAAGGATTAGATTAAACACATATAAGAATTTTTTTTACCCATGAAAAAGGTTTAGCAAGAGGCTTATGTAATGGTTGTCGAATTGGTGTCAATAGATATGATAAAATTCCATCAACTGCCTTATGATTCATTAAGTTGTTTTAATTTTGCAGTCGTGGATTCGGATTGATAGAAACCATTTTTTTCGTATCATTCCCTAATTTTTGCTAATCTTCTATCGCAGTGGGTTTGAAATTTGAAACGACGGAATATCGTTAATTGGTCTTCGATTAGACACAAGAAAACATACCAGGATTCAACATATTTCGTTTAGTTGGAACGTGGGTGAAAAGCAAATGGAAACAAATTTGAGGTAGTTCAATTACTTAATACCCTTTGTCTTATTTTAGACCCCTTTACTAAAGATTTATGAATTTGGATTTATTGTGATTTTGGATTTCCTATTAGTCTCAAGGATTGAAATGGATTATGTGTGGGGTGTGAAAGAAATAGCTTTGAGAACTGACTTCAATTGAAAAAGAACTCGATGTAGTTGTAGAAAATCCTACACTACACCCTTGATAAGAATCTATAGAAATTAAGTCATATTTGAAGATGAACAACGAAACTTTTATTATTCTAATTTCAGAATTTTTTACAAAAGATGTAAGAACTCAGAAGTACAACTTTCTTTCTAGAGTTTCTCTCTCCTCAAGACTTTCTCAACTATAAAAAATACATCATCCTTTTCTGAATCTAACGAACCCTTTAAATAGGGATTTACATAGTGGATGACAGCTAAGTTTTCCTCCTATTTCGGATCTACTTTGCGATCTCATCGCGATTTCTACAATATTCTCTCTCGCAAGAATGATGACCATCGTAGGATAAACATATTCTTCTTATATTTCTTCCATCGTCAGTTTCCTTTGGATATTCTGTGACGTTCGTGAAACGTTGTTAAAGAACTGGCAGTGACGCTCGCAGAAATGATGTTAATATCGCAGGAATAATGTCGTAGAGATATTCTGGTCCTACATATTTCCTCTTCTCATGTCTTTTCTGCGAAGAAGATAAGATCATGAGAATCAATACTCTTTATTATACTCGCAACTTCTTTCCCTCTTATATTTTTTTCTCGACAGGATTTCGTTAATTTAGCCTTACCACCTACACGTGTTGTGAATCCCTGTTTTTACTGACACGTCTCTGCTCAATAGGTCACCCCCTTTTGCCTATAAAAGGTAGAGTTGAATTTTAGAACTAATTTTCTTCTTCTGTTTCTTTATCTTCTTTATCTATTTACTTCGTCTTCCGTCTGCAACTTTTATTTTTTCTTCATATTCTCCTGCTACTGTTCTAATGGAGTCATCAAGGTATGTTTCTTGACTTATGACATTTATTTAAGCCAATTTTTACTCTTATTCTCCAATCTTTCTTATTTAATTCTTCATAACTTCCATGTTATGTCTTCTCTTCAGTGGAACTATCTCTAACACACAATCCACAACTCAAAACCCTAATATTCGCAAAAGGCCAGCAGAAAAGAAGAAGAGGAATTCTGCGAATGATAAGGTAGTAAGAAACACATTCTATTTCTTAATAACAATATTGTTGCCTCTGTTTCTTATCTGAGTTATTATTCGCAGAATGATGAGAACCCTGTTAAGCCTCCCAAAATATCTCGCCACTTTAAGACTCTTGGAGATAATCTCATTATTCCCACGCTAACATCCGTGAGGACTACTCCCACACTATCACAACCAAATATTTCTACTTTTGTCTGCGAGAATATCGCTGCCCATACTTCTACTTCTTCTGACCCTTTGACAAATCAGGCTTCTAAAATTGCTGTGACTGAGACTCCTTATAGTCCTCTATTGCCTTCAACTATTGTTTTTCCAAATACCCCTCCTCCTGACAACTCAACCATCGCAAATGATTCAAATCGTCAACTTTCTCTTGTTACTACTTCACCTTCTACACCCCTTCCTTCATCAAATGAAACTTTTGCAGGTGTTGATGTTGCTTTTAAAATCTTGTCCAACATTTTAGACAATGCTAGAAAGTCTTCTACTGATCCCCTCCAATATGAAGCTTGCGAGACTCTACTCAAGTATTTTGGATCTGATTGTAATGCTTCACGAGTGTCTATGGAAAATGAGGTTGAAGCTCTGAGGAGAAGCCTTCAAGTAAAAACTGCTGAATGCGATACTTTGAATCATATGCTCCACAATTCTTCTCTAGACTGCGAGAATCTTCGCAAAAAAATAACGAGATGAAAGGTACATTTTTCTTGCCTCTACCCCCTTGTTCTTCTATTTTATTTTTATATTCTCTGTACTCAGGCTTCCTTCTTAAATTCCTGGTTCATTCATTAGTTTCAAATCGGACTCGTTTCATAAAAAGACTCAAATTTGAATCTATCGTTGAAGAAGCTCGCGCTGAAAGAGATTCTTGGATGGACCAACATACTAGACTAGACAATATTTACACTTATTCAATTGATCACATAAATAATCTTACTAATGAGAATAATCAACTATTGCAAAGGCAGAATTTATTAAGTGGCAAGGTTGATCGCCTCTCATATTTGTTTTTAAGGCTAATTTGGCGATGGAATCTTTACCAGATGAGAATAAAACTTTGTCCCAAGAAAAACATAGATTTTCAAGCTTGATGGCGATTTCCTAGCAATAATTAAGTAATCTTCAAAGCACATGTAATAATCAAGAGAAATCTCTTCGTTCTCTTAAGGATGAGCTCAAGGAATTGACTGAATCATCTGCCGCTGAGAAGGATAAACTTATCAAGGGTAGATTAACTCTTAGTTTAAAGGTCAGCGAGCTTTGATATCAATATTCTCAATTAAATAAATATTATTCTTTATTAGCAAAGGAAAACTCATATCTTCGCACCAAAGAAGAAAGCATGAAATCTCGTCTGAAGGGTATGGTTGGCGATGAATTCGATGACGCCATGAATCAATGGGAGAACTGTTTATTTACATTAATTCAAAACTTAACCTCGCAAAAAGAAGGTAGTCAATTGACTGCCTCTCTTGTTGATCTTCCTATCAAATTTTGTGTTACATTCCTTGTGAAATCTTTGTCTAACTGATCTTTGTGTTACATTCCTTGTGAAATTTTTGTTGTAGGAATAACAACTTCTGTTGGTAATACAGCTTCAACCCCATACGTCAAACAAAATGGTGACATCCCAGTTTCTTCTCGTCTAGTTGTGTTGTAAGCCCCATATTGCATTATGCACTTATTCGTACCATGCTCTGTGGTATCCTTCTAACTTCTTTTTCAAGATGTCTGCGATTGTTTTATTAGTTGCCTCAGCCTGACCATTCTCTTATGGGTATAAAGGAGTAGACTTTCCACATTTTATCTTAAATGCATTGAGTAACAATTCTATATTTTGTCCCTCAAATTGCTTTCCATTATCAGATACCAATTGTGCTGGAATCCCAAATCTGCAAATTATATTTTCAAAGATGAATGTAAAAATATCTTTATCGCGGATATGTTGTACCGCCTTTACTTCTCCCCACTTTGTGAAATAATCTGTTGCGACAATTAAATATCTTCTTTGTCCATATCCAGGTACAAATGGTCCCACAATATCTAATCCCCATTTCCCAAAAGTCCATACACTTGTTGAGGATGATAATGGTGCTCCTGGTGCATGTATCTTTTTTCCGTATCGCTGGCAATCCTCGCAACGCCTTGAGAGTTGTTTTACATCCTCTTGCATATATGGCCAGTAATAACCTTGCATTTTTGTTCTATATGACAAAGATCTTCCTCCACTGTGATTACCATCATCACCACTATATAACATCTTTAATATTTTTTGTCCTTCTTCCCTCGTCAAACATCTTAGCGATGGTCCATTAAAAGATCTGCGATATAGCACTCCATCTCTTAGTTCATAATCTATTGCCCTACTTTTGAGCTTGTGTGCTTCTAATCGATTTCTTGGAATTTCTCCTCTCGCTAAGTATGCATGAAGATCTACTCACTAATATTTGATATTGCTCGTAGTCTCTCCCTCGCCAGCTTCTACCATCATTACATCTTTCTCTTCTTCTTCTTTGTTTATCGATGGAAATGAAAGTGTTTGAATTTTTATGCACCTCGCCAATGGATTCGTCATCATACTAGATATGAAAGAAAAAGCATCTGCGAGTCTATTATCTTTCCTTGATATGTGTCTCCATTTTATTTTTGGAATTCTCGCAGATAATTCCTCAACAAGTCTTTTGTATTTTCTCAAGGATGGTTCATTTGTTGTGTATTCTCCTTTTATCTGACGAATAACCAATGGTGAATCGCTGGTGATTCTGGAATTTTCCAAATTCATATCTATTGCAAACTTTAAAGCATGGATCACAGCCTCGTATTATGTCTCATTATTAGTGGATGCAAATTATAATCTAAATGAAAAAGCTATTTTTTCTCCTTCTGGCGATATGAAAACAACTCCAATTCCATTTCCTTCTCCGTTGGATGATCCATCCACTAATATTTCCCATATGTTGGGTTCTTTTAGTAGTTCTTTTGGATCTCCGCATTCCTCTTCTACATGCATCATCTCTTCCACAACTTCATCATCTTCCAAAGGAAATTCAGCTAAGAACTCTGCGATGACTTGGGATTTTGGCGAAGATAGAATTTCATATTGGATATCAAAGTGTCCTACTTGTGCGTTCCATCTCTCAACCCTGCCTGATCTTTTTTAATTTTTCATCACTGACTCAATGGGCACCTTTGTTAACACTTTGACTTTATGTTCTTGAAAATAGATACGGAGCTTAAATGTTGCATGCACCAATGCTAGAATTAACTTCTCAATATTGGAATAATTTCTCTCTGCATAATTGAAGGTTTTGCTGATATAATAAATTGGTTTTTCTACACCTGCGTCTACTCGCAGCAACACTGCACTTAGCGCGTATAGTTTTCGCAAGATAGATCAATAGTTATTCTCCTGATTCGGCCTTTTGTAAAATAGATATGTTCATTAAATGTTCCTTGATTCCTTGAAAAGATCTTTCACATTCATCCGTCCATTTGAATTTTGTTCCCTTCTTTAATATGTCGAAAAAATGTTTGCATTTATCTGAAGATCGTGAAATGAACCTCCCTAGCGAGGCTAAGAGTCCATTCAATTTTTGTACATCTTTTACCGTCGCTGGTGTTGGCATATCATGAATTGCTTGCACCTTTTCTGGATCAACTTTTATTCCTTGTTTTGATACAATGTACCCCAAAAATTTTCATGAGGTTACTCCAAAGGTACACTTATCAGGATTCACTTTGATATTAAATTGTCACATTTGATCGAAAATTTCTTTTAAATCTTGCACATGATTTTCAGCTTCTTTACTTTTGATTAACATATCATCTACATACACCTCTAATGTTTTGTGAATCCACTTTGCAAACACCTTCTCCACCATTCTTTGATATGTTGCTCCAGCATTTCGTAAACCAAATGACATCTTTGTGTAACAATACAACCCTCTTGGAGCAAAAAATGTTGTATGTTCTTGATCTTCTTCAGCGATAGGAATTTGGTTATATCTTTTATATCCATCCAGCGATGATATTCTTGCATTTCCCACTGCTGATTCAACCATTTGTGGGATATCTGGTAATGGAAAACTATCTTTTGGACAAGCCTTATTTAAATCAGTAAAATCTATACAAATTCTTATTCCTTTGTTCTTCTTTGGGACCACCACCATATTTGCAATCCATTCTGGATATTTTGCTTGCCTTATAATTCTTGCATCGAGCATTTTCTGTAATTCTTCCTCTATTTGAGAATGGTATGTTGTTGCGATTTTTCTTATTCTTTGTTTAAATGGTCTTACATTTTTGTCGATTTCTAATTTATGACATGCTATTGATGGATCTATCCCCGGAATTTCATCCATGCTCCACGCGAAGATATCTTTATATTCTCGCAAGAGATTTATAGTTCTTTCTTCCTCATCTGCCTCCATTCTAGTCCCAATTTTCAGCATTTTAGGCTCTTCTTTACTCCCAATATTTACTTCTTTTGTTGGTTCTGCTGCAGTGTAACTGACTTCAGGTTCTCCCATTGGTGTTGGTGATTTCATAACTCTCGCAACTTCGTCTCCTTCTCTCAAGATTTCACTGGGCACTCCTTTTCCCTCTTTTGCTCTCATCATGTAAACTTTAAACGCTTCTTCCTTCATCGATTCTCTCGCCAATTTTATGCGATCTTTTCGCAACTTTGGATGATCTTCACAATTTCTCACTTCAATTTGGTAACATAGTTTTGCAAAGTCCGTATCTCCTCTAATTTCTCCAATTCCACTGGGAATAGGAAATTTGATGCACTGATGAAATGTTGATGCTACATCCTTGATTGCATGTATCCATGGTCTTCCTAGTATCATATTGTACGGTGATTCCACATCTACCACGCATAATGTTACTTGTGTTTCAATTTCTCCTAGCAAAATTCGTACCACTATTTTGCCTTTAGGTTTTGTTAATGATTTTCCAAAGCCGTGAATATGATATGTTGAACTAGACATTTCTTCATCCTTATATCCCATTTTCTTAAAAGTATGATAAAACATTATATCCATAGAACTTCCTGTATCCACCAAAGTTCTATTCATAGCCCATTCTTCTACATATTTTATTGATTCTCCGTTTCTCACTAGTATAGCGAATACCGTAATTACCAAAGAAGATGTATGACTTAGATTTTCTTCTGGTATTTCTGCTGCTGTAAATGTGATTTCCTTTTTTTCCCAATCTTTTAATGACCATATCTTCTCCACCGTCATAATCTTCCTTCCTTCAAAATACCGTTTATGTATCTTCCCCTTAATGTTTTCATGAAATCTATCAACCATTGCTCTTGTTACCATATCACACTCTAGTTTTCTACAATCCTCTTTGATTCTGATCATTCTTCCTTCAATTATCTCACCGATTTACTTAATGATTTCCTTAATCTTGAACAATTCTTACCTTCTTCTTTACTTTTTCTTCAATTTTCGTTAATTCAATCCCTGTTTCTAGCGCCAAAATGTAGTTGAAGGAAATCCTAGACTACACCCTTGATAAGAATCTATAGAAATTAAGTCATATTTGAAGATGAACAACGACACTTTTATTATTCTAATTTCAGAAATTTTTATAAAAGATGTAAGAACTCAGAAGTACAACTTTCTTTCTAGAGTTTATCTCTCCTCAAGACTTTCTCAACTCTAAAAAATACATCATCCTTTTCTGAATCTAACGAACCCAT
This sequence comes from Papaver bracteatum, assembly GCA_023529315.1. Taxonomy (NCBI): domain Eukaryota; kingdom Viridiplantae; phylum Streptophyta; class Magnoliopsida; order Ranunculales; family Papaveraceae; genus Papaver; species Papaver bracteatum. The sequence goes on along the minus strand of JAJJWX010002692.1, from coordinate 26,753 downwards.
TAAATAGGGATTTACATAGTGGATGACAGCTAAGTTTTCCTCCTATTTCGGATCTACTCTGCGATCTCATCGCGATTGCTACAATATTCTCTCTCGCAAGAATGATGACCATCGTAGGATAAACATATTCTTCTTGTATTTATTCCATCGTCAGTTTCCTTTGGATATTCTGTGACGTTCGTGAAACGTTGTTAAAGAACGGGCAGTGACGCTCGCAGAAATGTTGTTAATATCGCAGGAATAATGTCGTAGCGATATTCTGGTCCCACACTCGAAAAGCGTATGGCCATACACTGTTCTTTCAAGGATGGGAAAATGATATATAACCACTAGAATCTTAATTTGATATTTAGTTAGCACGATTTATTTTTCGTGATTTTGAACTCATCCGACTTTCGTGTTTCTCATTCGAGCCATTGTTGCTTCTCTTAATGATGTCAATTGGCAGATCTATGTTTAACTCCCAAAATTATAGATATTGCATTGCAATAGCTCTTTGTTGCTGGGATTCATAGGATATAGAATTGGGCGGGATGAATAATGGTCCTCTTGCTACAATCATGTGAGCAGGCTAACCCAATCTGCATTTTACCTTCCCGTGGTATACTACGTAAGAACTAACTGTGCAGTATGGTTATTGTACAAAAACAAAAACTCATTCTAATGTATGTTAACATGTATATTTCTTTTGGATTAATACCTTGGCCCATAATAACTTAATGGGAAGTTTTCAATATGTTCAAAATGAATCTGCCCAACTCACATGGTGTATTTGAAGACTTATTTAGCTCAGATCTGTAATATCTTGGTATGTTTATTATATCAATTAAGATGATTTCATTCCCATTATCTAATCTTTTACTAAGATGGTTTCGCATGTCTTTTATTTTCCATTTTCATATCTAAGCAGATCTAACGGAAGATAAACACGTATACAACATTTTTAAAAGCAAACAGAAGATTACAATGGTAAGCGGTAAACCCAGTTGAAAATTATTGTGCTTACAGAACTTTATCTACCTTTCTGTTGACTTTCGTAGCAACACAAAGATTATAAATTAGTAGTGTGCTCATAGATACTGATTTCACATAATATTGACTGCTTATAATTTGGGTTTCAGTCAATTGGGTGATTAGTAACTAATTAATATTGACTACTTACAATTTGGGTTTCAGTCAATTGGGTGATTGGTAACTACAATCATTCGTCACTCACATGTACTTAAGCTCTATAGACAATCATCAAAATGCTCTGTGGGTGTTGTTCAAAAAAAAAAATGCTCGGTATGGCACCAAATTAGATAAGCTATGCAATGATGGAGTACTCACATCAAAGGTATTAATAGTATTTTACTTGGATTTTTCGTTTCTTAAGATGTCACTGTGAATTATTGTTGGAAGCATGAAATGTTGCTTCATGTTGAGAAGTTCTGAATGCAGGGAAAGAAATCCGTTTGGGGTAACATGACATTACATATAGTGTGATAATTTAACTATCTCTATGCATATTTTCATTTAGTCTCTATTACAACATATTTTCACTAGATCTGTTTGTAGAAATGAAAAAACTACCTTTTTTAGAGAGAAATCTCTAAGGCCTCTACTTTGTTTCACTTATTATATTTCGCATGTTTTATGTGCAAGAAAACATCACACTCTTATAATATTTGATTGAAAAGGTGAAACTATTCTATCTAAAGGGTTTTGTTGATTTGCTTACCAGTTTTCTAATTTCAACCCATATTATAGTTCTGTACGGGAGCTTTAAATGGAATTTGGAATCATTTGTTGTTGCGGATGGATTATAGTAATCAGGTTTATAAAGAAAAATTAGCTATGAAACTGTTTTCTAATTTAAAAAAGCATCATTGTATTCTTGGCAAATGGTGACTTAAGAATTACATGTTTATTGTGATTTAGAGGCTAAGGTCTAATATTTTTTATAAGTGCCTTTATATTCGTTGTGCCCACTTTTTTTTTGTCGTTCTCATTCGATGGAATTTTATCCACTACCTATATATCTTTCATATTCTTCTCTTTAAGACATCACATATTTTTTGTTCACTGCATTTGAAAATATTTGGGAAACTTGATCTGGCACCAATAGGTGGCTCCTAAGAAGGCTCTTATTGTGGAAGCAACTACACCATATGTATAACTACGCCGCATGTATCTTCATTTTGTAATTTTTTAGTTTTTAGAATTGCAAAGGTACCAAATCAGCATATTTTGTTTACATTTGCTGACAGTTAACTCTGTGTCTTTAAAGAGAATTTACGGATCCATACGTACATGGGAAGAAGTTGGTGTTAGATATATTTGCAAGACTATACTGATGGGAGATTTAATTGGTTGTGTCTAATTTCATTGCTAGGAAACCAAACATGAGTGTTGACTGATATTGTAAATATTTTTGAGTTGTTTTTGTATTGTAACTTTGTTTTGATTTTTTGTATGACTTTTTTTTGTTGTTGTTATTGTTTCTACACGTGCGGAAGTAATCAATAAATAGGATTAAGCTAATTGAACTAAAATACCATCCATGGCATTCTTTGCAGATTAAATTTGGCGAATCATAATGTGGATGTAAGGACATCATTGTTGCACCAAATTATATGAGGCTAAACCTTATGATGTTGGTTTGGTGTTTTCACACCATGTTAATTAGAAAAATCATTCGAATCTGAATAATCACAAATCCTTACTATACTTAATTAGGTGTAAAACATGGTGCTTTTATCATGAGTGATTTTTTTTTAATACAAGTTCTTTATTGTGTACACTTACGGTGTATTCCTTCTGAGAATACAATATTGTACGTGCGAAAAACTCTTGGTTCCATCTTATGCAAAAAAAAAAAAAAAAAAATCACTAACACCAACCGGTCCAACCCCATAGAGGAATTCAACAACAATTTTTTTTTTCTTCTATTTCATGAATCTCTGCAAAATTTGTTACTCCATATTTGGGAATGTTATCAATAGACCCATAACTTTCAAACTAGGAGCCGTGAGCCTGATTTTGAATTTTTCCCGACATCATTAATATGTATCGATCTTTTGAATAAAACAAAATAGTCTAATATAATATAATACTGCATATAATCACTTTCATTTTCATGGCCCGTGCCATTACGACACGGGTTAAGTCCTAGTATATATATAAGATACCTCTTGCTGGATACAGAAATGATTGCTGGCTACGTACTCAAGTATATATGCATTTCGCAACTGATTGGTAATATGATCTCTGTCATGGTATTAAACTCCTTGAATTGACAACGGGTTGAGATCCTGAAAACAAACACAAGCGAGAGAACAACTCAATATGGCCTGAGATCCATATCTGCCAATCATATGAACTTTGTCGATAATTCCTTTGGAAAGGGGATATCTATCCACAACGATTTCAGTAGCTACTCTGAACATTATCGACAACAAAGTTATTAATCAGTTAATAAACGATCTTACATCATTCTCCAGAGTATGAGGATACCATAATCCATTGGTACCAAGTTTCAATATGCGGATATTCTTCTCCATGAGATATCAACGCATCTTTTATGGATGTGGTCCTCGTCAGGAGAGATATCAACTCATCACTCAAAGAGAATATGGACATTATCTGATTAGATTAGCATACCTCGAACTAGAGGTTTTCGTCTATGCATGTAAGCATATTTTCAGACGAAATAATCGCTGCGATTCCATGGCATGCCTTGCAAGGATTTTAATTTATGCTGAATCAAGCAAGCGTACTCTTGCAAAATCTAGCAACAGAGTAATCTTCAACACCTCAGGAATTTCTCGGTGTGAGAATTTAGATGAGACACAATTGGAATTTAGGTAATAGCTCAGGCGACGAGAAGACATGGTATTAACTCTAAATACTATTTACAAAAATGCAACACTCATTATCGCTCGACGTTTGTATATCTACGAGGCGCAGTTAACATTTGCAGCACTCGATGTTGTTGACACAACATATACAAAGTGCAAATTAAGCACTATCTCTTTAAAGCTCGTCGATGCATATAATTGGCGCATATAATGCACGTCGTAAAGCTAGAAGGAACACATAAGGGCTAAAAATATGCAGCTCTCCTTATTGCTCACCACTATATTATATATGGTGCATATATCTTCTCTAAAATCAAGCCAAACTATTTTCCACAAATATCAATGGTGAAATAATACCGACAAATCTCCAATTTTGTCCATTAGACTCGACGAAATATTAATTTATCAAAGTTGAAATATGAACACATTATTTATTTCTTAAAAGAAATTGTCTCAATATTAATTGAAGCTCATTTCAAGGACCGTTGATAGAGACTGGCTAACCGTGTTAACCCGGTGTCCATTTTTTATCGCATTCCGACCTTAAGTGGAACGACCTTAAATTCTGGAGATTATTATAGCAAAGGAATATTAAAATTTTGCTATCCCTCAGGATGCAAAAATTTCTTGCTTTGCCAATATTAAAACCATTAACACCAAAAAATCATTGGTGTACCAACAAAGGTAATTTTATTTTCTACGGTATCCAAAAAGGACGCGGAAAAACCTTCCGTTGGTTGGCTAAGGAGGAAAATAATAAAACGCTGCAAAACTCAAATATTTGGCTAAATTCGGAAATCGAATAACATCACAAATATGAGTTGTTACTAATATGTACCTATTATGGATATCTCTTCACATACCGTATAATTTCATGTGCTCCAAATAGCACATACAAGACACGGTAAGATATCTAACTTTGTTTTTAACAAGTCCTAATCAAAATAAGAAACAAGGTTAGACATAATAAAAATTATATGCATAAAACTACTTAGAAATAGTTAAATTAAATATGCAATGGTTGAAGAGAATTCTCCTTTTTCCGTATCGTCAGCCCCACTCCGATTACAGTAGAGCAATTTGTGCTGATAACGTGTTGTAAAATGATAATTACTAGTTAACTAATTTACTGTCTTAATTTCATGTAGTAATATGATGCTACTTAATTTAGTTAACTATTTTAGCTTAGGATACCACCTATGTATTACTTTGTTTACACACGGACCACTAGCTATAAGAAAAGGGAAAGAGAAGAGAAATGATGAAGAGTTTATTATTACTTCTCAAGTTCTCATTGTTACTTTCTAAAGTGGAGAGATCACTAATTAAGAAGGGAGAAATTAAAGTGTGAGAGTTTATATTACTACTACTAACTTTGTTACAAGCTCTCGGATATTTATAGCCTGATATTTAAGTACAATACATGGATATGCCACATCATAACACACTTGTCACCACACAATGATTAAAGTCAAGTTGCATGTTTATCCTTTTTGATGGATAATTCTTATCTTATCCGACTTTACTTCTAGCATAAAGGAAGAAGCTAGAATGTCCTGGAGATGGTGCTAAATGGTGGGCCATTCCCTAGTGTCATGCTTACATAATACTCCCCCTTGGACCACCATTATAAGAACGTTGCCTCATTAAAACTTGTCAGAAAAATCCAACGGGGCCAAAAAATGGTTGAAGGAAAAAGAGTACAACACTGGTATCTTTAAAGTGATGACGACCTCCATGAATTTTCTCCCCTTACCGAAACTTTGCCAGGAAAACCATTTAGGAAAAACCTGAATGCCTGAACCAGAATATATATGCGATTATTTGATATTGCTTCTCAAGAAACTATATGGATATAGACATATCTTTATATGTTGATCACCGTTCTAAGATTGTTATCTCATTAAAAACCTCTTCAGAAAAATCCAGAGGACAAAACCTGAATATAAGAAAACATGAGTTCTCAGAACAATGATAAACCCGCAGATGTTGCCTCTTTAAAACCTTGCCTGGAAAAACCCAGTGGGACAAAAAACCAAGACAAATGAAAAATAGTACAACATTACGAACTACGGATAGCAATGGACTCGCATGCCTCATTAAAACCTTGACAAGGAAAACCCAGTGGGATAAAACCTTGACTAAGGAAAAAGAGTACACGAAGTAATGTCCAATATGCCCATATCCATAGTATTCCATGTCTTTACTCCCCCTGATGAGGAGCTTTCTCGGTTGATCATTATGCCCGGTAGTACTGATTATATTTTCGAACCACTTTTAAAGTCTCCAGCAGCTCCAACTTTCTTTAGTTGAGAAAACTAGTCTAATTTTCTTCTATGAAATTTCTTAATGATCATATGGTTGTACCAGACTTTATATATTCCACTAGCTTTGTCTGAACAATAATAATCGATTGGAGGATAAATGAGTATCCTCTACAACCATACTTTAGCTAGGAAAATATTTTAGCTGCTTTAAAAAACCTTCCAAAATCAAAACTTAAACAGTCTGATTAGATTTTATCTGTGGGAGACATCCATCGATCTTTTATGCAAAATATCAAGCTTAATGGTACCACGAAGATGAGGGGAGACTTTCTTCGGACCAATGTCTCAATATTGGTGCTGGGCAGAGCCAGACTTACATGTTTACTACAAACCCAATATCGGGTATCTATAGCATATTTCAGCTAATATACCATTTACATATCTTTGTGTAATACAAACCACAAAGTGATACATCTTTATTATTGAGATGCAAATCGATCAATCTTGTAAGAGATCGAATGACTGAAAACATGTCAGCTTGTCCATTTAAACATGTCTAAACTCTTAAGGTTGACGAAATTAATGGACTTCCATTTACAATGCTCAACCAACAAATTGAGACCTTGTTTTACCGAGAGTCTCATCTCGAACTCCTGCTTTAAGCATTTTTGTGCTTTGGAGAATTCTTCAAAAGTTCCAATAAGGTAGATGTTGTATACATCAAATCTAGAAAATGCACAATGTATGATCACATAAGATGGTTCACATATCCTTGGTTTAATAAGCATTCACTTAGACGATTGACCATGTTCGTCTTTATAGGGCAAATGCACATGACATGGTAATTCTACTGATAGGTGAAAACCTTCAGGAATTTGTTTGTGGTTATCTGTATCATGTTTTCACACCGATTCACAATAACCACATCCTCTAGATGCACGTCGAGTCATTAAAATACTGCCAGACAAATACGAAAGAGGTAGTTGCATCCATAATAGGGAATATGTTACAAAGAAATCCATCTCAGGTTCCTGTAAAAGACTTTGTGCCATTAGCTGACTTTATTTTTCTCACTATGAACATACACCCACATATAGCCACTAGGGATTACATTAACGGGTTTCGAAACTGCAAACACCCGTCTGTGGCCAAGAGTATCTCACATTATCGAGTGTTCGGGTTGCAGTACCAAACCATGCATTTTATGAGAAATTATTATTCTGCTTGAATCTCTCCTTTCCCGTTTAACCAATCATTCCTTTGATGACATTCTTATAGAGAGTGGTTCAACACCAACATCATATATGGAAGTATCAGTGGATACTTTGATGATATCATCAACAATCATTGGATTAGTATTACAAATTTCTCTATTTCATGCATGCCTTTAGGAAATCCTCTCATTTTGAGGTTCCACAGCCTTTGCAGAGACATTCTCTTATTAAGAGAACTATATTCAGAGAAATTAGATCTTCCACTAATAGTCTCTTTGAGAGCACTATATTTCAATGATTGTGACTGGCTCTTCCTTTCAGGAGGTGCATAATATTTTAAATCAACTAGTCATCCACGCTCCAGGTGTGTTTTAAATGACACACTTACTACTACACTCACAACTTCTCATGAAGCAACTTGGTTTTCAATTCCTGAAGATATAAAATCTTCTTCATGTCTTTCATTACTGAAAACATTCAGATGAGCTGCATCCTGGTTTATCTTTGTTTAAACCAGGATACTTCACGCCGTTTTTCAAGCGACAGCCTTTCCTCCCCCAAATGGTGGGAAGACTTTCTCAAAAATTTGCAAGTCTTGTAGTAGAATAGTAACAGCAGTGGAATATAGCATGTCTCAAACAGAAAACTTGACAATGGTTTCATAAGTAATAAGTTCAAAATACACAAGAACATCAAACCATCAATGCCCAAAACATTACTAGGATGATACAACATCAACGATTGACAAACAAGAGTTTCACTCAAAAATCTATATGATTTTAGATGCACAGTTACCACCAGGTGGTATGTCGAGTCATGCATGACTACCAGACCATACTCCCATGAACCTGGTTAGTGTCCGTGGAAACTCGTTGTCAAGGTTATCGCTATATAACAAGCGACCTTAATTCTCTCATTATGCTTTCTTATAAGCATCAACTTTCGAACTAAAATTCGTGGATGCTAGGAATGAGATCCTGAAAACAAACACAAGCGAGAGAACAACTCAATATGGACTAAGATCCATATCTTCCAATCATATGAACTTTGTCGATAATTCCTTTGCAAAGGGGATATCTATCCACAACGATTTCAGTAGCTACTCTGATCATTATCGACAACAAAGTTATTAATCAGTTAATAAACGATCTTACATCATTCTCCAGAGTATGAGGATACCATAATCCATTGGTACCAAGTTTCAATATGCGGATATTCCTCACCATGAGATATCAACGCATCTTTTATAGATGTGCTCCTCGTCAGGAGAGATGTCAACTCATCACTCAAAGAGAATATGGACGTTATATGATTAGATTGGCATACCTCAAACTAGAGGTTTTCGTCTATGCATGGAAGCATATTTTCAGACGAAACAATCGCTGCAATTCCATGGAATGCCTTGCAAGGATTTTAATTTATGCCGAATCAAGCAAGCGTACTCTTGCAAAATCTAGCAACATAGTAATCTTTAACACCTCAGGAATTTCTCGGTGTGAGAATTTAGATGAGACACAATTGGAATTAACCAATATCGTTGACGATTCTCCCCCTGATCCTCAGGAGGGAATGTCTCATCAGCAGAAATTCAGTTCTGCATGACTCTACATATCAAGGGAGCAACTGGGTACAACGAAGCAACAATAACATGCAACCCAGGAGAGACAACTGATCAGGTTTTCTCTCTTGTTTACTGTCCAGCTGGAATAATTTTAAAGAATTTACATTGCCATGTAAAATTAGCAGTAAACTGTAAAGTAAATTTTGTGAACATAGATACTTACTCAATATCAGTCTCAGTCCTTCCAAGACGATCGATAGAGATCAAAAACAATAAACAACATTTCAAATGCACGTTTCGTGTCTTTTATGTCACAACGATAGCATAGCTTTTCCAGGCTCAAAGACGGTTTATTCAAATCAATCATTATCCTACCGTCTCGTATTTATCCACTTCTAGTGGTACGGTGCTCATCAGGTTCTTAAACCCAAGAACTATTGTGGTTCCCATATTCAAAAATATGCCTACCACAATTGTATTTTCCTTCTTTGCCAAAGATTTTAAACTTATTTGCATAGGTATTGTTGCAAATTTAATTCACCAAAATCAAGAATTTAGGTAATAGCTCAGGCGACGAGAAGACATGGTATTAACTCTAAATACTATTTACAAAAATGCAACAATCATTATCGCTCAACGTTTGTATATCTACGAGGCGCAGTTGACATTTGCAGCACTCGATGTTGTTGACACAACATATACAAAGTTCAAATTAAGCACTAGATATTTAAAGCTCGTCGATGCATATAATTGGCGCATATAATGCACGCCGTAAAGCTAGCATGAATACATAAGGGCGCAAAATATGCAGCTCTCCTTATTGCTCACCACTATATTATATAGGGTGCATATATCTTCTCTAAAATCAAGCCAAACTATTTTCCACAAATATCAATGGTGAAATAATACCGACAAATCTCCAATTTTGTCCATTAGACTCGACGAAATATTAATTTATCAAAGTTGAAATATGAACATATTCTTTATTTCTTAAAAGAAATTATCTCAATATTAATTGCATCTCATTTCAAGGACCGCTGATAGAGACTGGCTAACCGTGTTAACCCGGTATCCATTTTTCATCACATTCCGACCTTAAGTGGAACGACCTTAAATTCTGGAGATTATTATAGCAAAGGAATATTAAAATTTTGCTATCCCTCAGGATGCAACAATTTCTTGCTCTGCCAATATTAAAATCATTAACACCAAAAAATCATTGGTGTACCAACAAAGGTAATTTTGTTTTCTACGCTATCCAAAAAGGACGCGGAAAAATCTTCCGTTGGTTGGCTAAGGAGGAAAATAATAAAACGCTGCAAAACTCAAATATTTGGCTAAATTCGGAAATCGAATAACATCACAAATATGAGTTGTTGCTAATATGTACCTATTATGGATATCTCTTCACATACCCTATAATTTCCTGTGCTCCAAGTAGTACATATAAGACACGGTAAGATGTCTAACTTTATCTTTAACAAGTCCTAATCAAAATAGGAAACAAGGTTAGACATAATAAAAATTATATGCATAAAACTACTTAGAAATAGTTTAATTAAATATGCAAGGGTTGAAGAGAATTATCCTTTTACCGTATCGTCAGCCCCCACTCCGATTACAGCAGAGCAATTCGTCCTGATAACGTGTTGTAAAATGATAATTACTAGTTAACTAATTTACTGTCTTAATTTCATGTAGTAATATGATGCTACTTAATTTAGTTAACTAGTTTAGCTTAGGATACCACCTATGTATTACTTTGTTTACACACGGACCACTAGCTATAAGAAAAGGGAAAGAGAAGAGAAATGATGAAGAGTTTATTATTACTTCTCAAGTTCTCATTGTTACTTTCTAAAGTGGAGAGATCACTAATTAAGAAGGGAGAAATGAAAGTGTGAGAGTTTATATTACTACTACTAACTTTGTTACAAGATCTCGGCTATTTATAGCCTGATATTTGAGTACAATATGGGACATAGATATGCCACATCATAATACACTCGTCACCACACAATGATTAAAGTCAAGTTGCATGTTTATCCTTTTTGATGGATAATTCTTATCTTATCCGACTTTACTTCTAGCATAAAGGAAGAAGCTAGAATGTCCAGGTGATGGTGCTAAATGGTGGGCCATTTCCTAGTGTCATGCTTACATAATAGAAATATTTTTCTTTCGAAATCATGAGAGAAATCATTAAAAAATAATCGGAAAAATTAGGTAACCAAATCCTTAACGATGCTAATTTCGATAAGTAGCAACTACATAATTTCTTGCATACTCAAGCTACTAAATTGAAGAAAACATTAGTCTCTCTGATTTTAAGAAACTCGCTAAGATCAATTCTAGTGCAACGCAATCCATAACCTACAAAAAATGGATTTATCCAATTCATAAGAAAAGAACTGTATTTTACGATAAGATAAATTCTGCAACAAATTGGTTCGAAGAGTGGAATTTTACCACTCAGAGGATAAATTCCTTTAATGGGTTCAGAAGATACTCTAACCTCCTATACTATAGTCCTAAAAACCTATCTAGGTGCATTTTGAATTGCACAGCTTATTGTTTGCATAATTTGTGGTCGCCCCCACGATTGACGAACAATACCATACCTACAAAACATCCATACATGTAAGATAGATATCAAACAGTGACAATGAAAATGAAAGTACATTTGATGATCATTCTATTGGTTATAAGATGTATAAGTACAATGACTATAGAACAAAACTTGTTATTACTCTTGAAAATCTTCTCAATGTCTTTCCACAGGAGTAGTAAGTCTCAAAGTCACATCGGCTACACTTTCTCCTCCATGTTTGTTATTCAAGCTTCAAGTGATTCTTACAGCTATCCTTTAATTGTATAAATATGTTACGTCCATTCTGAAAGATAGTATAATCTACAGTGATTTATGTAATATCAGAGTCAAATGCACTTGACAAACCCTACCCCTCGGCACTCAACTTTTCTCAGCTACCACTAATATAATGTTACTCAAAACCACTCACTTCATTGCTCATTTTGTTGTGGCTGTACTTGCCTAGTAACACGTTAAGTAATATAATATATAATCAGACTAACAGATTTGACCACGAAAATGAAATTGAAGTAGGTAATATTATTAATAACAATACCATAACCTTTCTTTCTACAAAATACTAGTCAAAACCCCATTTCAGATTCACACTATATGACTTCTCTACATTATCTCCCTCATTTCGCTCCTGAAAAATGCAAACCAAAAGAAAGGTAATTATACATATTCGTTGAGAGAAGTATTAATTTCTTTGCCTCGCCATACTTGGTGCTCAAATGTCACTCAAGAAACAACAAAAATTTGAGTAAATGCTAACAATTCGGAAATAATCTAATCATATAGTCAAAATCTCTAAATATTGTAGAGAAATATATGGACTGCAAACTTACCATTTAGGGAACTTTAACTGATTCTTGCAAATGCTCCCAGAGCAAGCCTTTCAACAGATGAACCTCGACCTATTTTGCAATTCTGTCATACCAAACTTTATTTTTTTTAACCTAAACACATAAGAAAAAATCAGGAGGAAAGCATTATCATCTGCATAGGATTTCAATGGATTTTTGAAAATAACAGGCCTTAATATCATAATGTAAATGAATTCCTAAAAGCAGAACAGGGAACATACTACCACATAGTAGGCCTAGTTTCACTCTGGAGTCACCATGGAATCCTTACCTTGCTTATTCCATGTTAACTGGATCCCCCACACCATGGTTATTAATTAAAAAACTTACAACAGGTCATGGATGTATTATCATTGGAGTGGACACATCTTAATTCAGATAATAACAAAAAAAGTGACAGCAAGAACACAATTTTCAAGCGGTTTTCCGTATGACCTATCATGAAACATCAGAGGAATAACTTACCGATGTTTAGTGATAAACCACCTTGTGCAGCTCGTAAACCATTCATGTAGACTGATGTGGTTTCTAGGTCAGAAATCGAAAGTGGCGGCGACGGGGTCTAGCTGGTTGTGGTGATGCCAAAAGTGTGAAATGATGGTTTCTTTCTGAAAACCAAAACACTGACTATAATTTATGGACTACAGAAATTTATGCTTGCTTTCCTTATGAGACATATTGTTTGCTTCCTTAAGTTGTAGCACATGACATATACTATGTTTTTTTTATTGAATCTTGATGATTAATTTATTGACTATTATCTTTCTCTCCACTTCGTTTTAGATGCTTTCCAAATTTCTAATAATATCAACTTAGATTGTACAGTTACACATCATCTCTCATATGCCACTACATATGCTTATCACTTTTTCTACATTTATTATCAACCAAGATAATACTAATGAAGGATGTAATCTACTAATTATGACATTTGGTTGAAAATGAATAGCATATTTAGAGATAAAAATTCACTTTACACACTACTGGAAGGATACAATTGGTCACTTTGAAAACAATACTACATGCATGAAAATATCTTAAGCAGTTAAGACATACTCTTTAAAATTATCATACAGATGTAGCAATTCGACGAATATAAAAAAATAAAATTGCATCCAAGTTAGGAGGCTCTCACAAACATCTCTATGCCAATGAAAAGCAACAGAGTTTGTGACTATAAAAATAAACTCATTATTCGAATCTGTAAGTGTAAACTGATCAATTGAAACCAAAAAATTATTATTAACTACTAAATTTATCACAAAGTTCAACATCATTACCTAATACCCAAAATATATAAGTTCCAAAAGACTAATCCACTGGATAACCAAAAAAAACACCATAAAGCCACAATCCATTCACAAACTTATTATAGTCTATAGAAAATTACTAAATTTGGGTATGCATTAACTTGAACACAGAGTCACCACTTACGATTGAACATAAATGTGCGGTTGTATCTACTAAATCTTTAAACACATAGACTTAGGTATACCACATTTGTGAGTGCATTTTTTTACATTCTAGGTTTATGATCTGCCATGTCGTCTGCTAAGACTCTAGCACTACTGTTGAAACAATCTGCACATAGCAAAAAATTAAAAAAAAAAACAATTGAAGTTTAATCTATGATTTGGAATTAGGAAGTTCAATCTTGCAATGAGTATGAGTATCATGATTTCCATTATGAAACTCATATGAAAAAGATTAACCATACACTCAAATTAAGCGTAACCCACACAAACCCAAATCTAATTAAAATACCAAATTATAAGTAAATCTAATTCAATTTGATCTCTTATTACATAATAGTGATCATCGTACTAAAATTTCAGAAGATTCCTATAAGAACCGTTAGTGGCTGAGAAGCAGGAGTGAAAAACCCTAGAAATTGATAAACCCAGAAAACCGTACTCTGCCCAAGCCTAAGATCCTAAATTGCAACAATCTTACAAAACTTATTAGAACCCATACAAAGAAGTAACTCAATAATTCGAAATAAAAACGAATAAATTAGGGTTTGCTGCAAAGGATTTTGAGATCCATACCGCTTTGAAGCACCACAATATCTTCTGTGAGAAATAGTGATGAAAATAATAATCCGAGAACCATACAAAACCAAATTGGAAAAATCAAACAGAATTACGATTATCTTTTTTTTTTTTTTTTTTTGAAGTAATTACGATTATCTGTATTGTCTTTCAGAGGGAAGAGAGGAGAAGAGGAAAAACAACTTTTATCACATAAAAAGAAAACGGCCCTGACGGTTCATCTATTTAATCGATAGATCCAGTAAGCCCCAAGCGACGCCCCACCTAATAACAATACTGAAATTTCCTAGCCGTCCGTGTAAAAAATTCCCAGTAAATCCTGTTCGTCTAACGATTCAAATCAAAGTGAGAAGCAAACAAAAATGAGCTATCCCCAATGAAATCCAAAATTTTCTGTCTTCCAACCGATCCATCCAACATTTGATTCAACCCTCATAGAAGGACGAGTGAGTCTGTCTGTATCTGTTTATTAAGGTTTGAATTTTTTTTCCAACCTTACCCCTCCAGCAAAGTTAATAACTAACCATAGTTATATTTTATCTGGGTTAGGAGAGATGGTGGGTACGAGAAACCGATTGGAATTGATAATCTCTTCACTCTTTTTCATTCTTCTTCTGCTCCTCTTCTTTTATTATCCGGAGATTCTGAGAATTTCATGGGTACGTGGGATCGATCATCGCAGGGGTTATGTTAATGATTGATCGTTAGTGATGATGTTGTTAGTTTATAATCAAAGAAGGTTCGATGATGATGTTGATGTTTAGTCAATGTTCCTAAGTTGTTGTATCGATAAATTAAAGAATTTAGGGTTTGTGTAGAATTGAAGTTGCTGCTAAATTGAAGTTGTATTATTGTTTTGAAGAAGAACTGAGGTGTTAGTGGTTCTGTGAAGAGTTAGGGTTTCACTAGAATTGCAGAGAGGGTTCAAAAGATGAAATTGATACCCTAGAAGATTAATTGAAGATGGTTTTGTGTATTGAACGTAAAAGAGAAGAGTTAGCATCTTATTTTCGATTCACAAAGAAGAATTGAAGGGTTAGGGTTTGTCGTGAGTTGATACTGGTTATCACAATAAATTTAGTATGAAATTGAATAATTGAGGGTTGGTTTTAAGCGTATGATATGAAGAAGAAGATGGTTATACTAGTCTGAGGATTCAATTTCAGAGGCGAGTATGAATTAGTTAGGAGAGATGGGGGGGGGGGGGGTTGAGAAACCGATTGGAATGTGGTTAGTATCTCTCCCCCCTTTAATGGTGAGCGTACTTTTGATAATCCCGTACTTTTGGCACGCGTCGTTGGATTGTATCTTTCTCCGTCTAAAGAAGCAGAATCGAATTCTCCTCCATTGTTTTTCTTCCTCTCTTCTCTTCTCAGTTGTGCATAACCAAATTCTCTCCTAACTGAAATATGAATCTACAGACTACAATCCAACGAAAAGCACAGATAGAAAAAGTGAATTTAAATGAAGAGGTGAGGAATTGCGAACCTAAATCCCCAATTTTTACTTACCAAGACAATATGAACATTCAAAATTAATCAACTGAAGTAAGACATGATGACGATGCTGCACTCTCACACTTTCTTTCTTATCTTATCTTTGAGATTTAGGTAAACCCCCCTCTGTTTCTTTCTTTCTTAATTCTTAAATTCGTTGAGTTTTTGTACATTGTTGATGATGAATTTAATAATAGTGAAAACCCTCAGCTCAAATCAATTGGTAATACAAATAAAAATGGGTTTTTGTTTTATCCATTTCATCAATTTGTTGCAGAAGTTGTTTGAGTTTGTGTTTAAATTGAGATGCAATTTGTTTGAATTTAGGGGCAATACCAGCGTTAGAACAGGTAATGAGTGTGGCTAGAGGTGCAACTGATTCTTTTCCGGGAGATTGAAGACATGTGTACAACACTGTAAGTTTTAGTTTTATGGGATTAAAAAGGAATTGTGTATTTTTGAAATGTTTTCAATCTGCATTTTCTTATCTTTTTGTTTTTTTGGTATCATTTTTAGTTAAGAAGGTTTGGAGCTAAGAATATTGAAGTAGGTGTGGGATGCGGAGTCGGCTTTGGGCATGGTATTGGGGCTGGTAAGCATTAGAAAATGTTAATAGTATAGAGGGATTGGTGTAAGTCTTCATAATGCTCAATTTATTATGTCAACTAAAATGTACTTGCCAGATTGAATGGATGACTTGCTTTCATATCTAATATTGATAAATGAATCAGAAAAACTTAAGTACTGGGGAGATGAGCAAAAATCCATGTTCAATATATACACCCCTTTTGCAGCTGCATCAAGTTGGTCATGAAACTAATTCAATTAATTCCTTTTAAGTCTGTTTTTTGCAGATCTTAACTTCTTCTTTAGATACCCTAATTGCATACACATCAACCCTGGCTATATCGGGATTTTGAATGGTTTGTTATTCATTAACAATATCAACATTTACTATATGAGCAAATTATTTCTCAATTTTTATCTCTCCACAAATTAGTTGAACAGGGTTTGTTAATCTATGCCCAAATTTCCCAAATGAAGTTGTTTATGATTTTATAAAATCTTTGTCTCTTTTCGGGTTTAGGATGTAAATCCCCACTATCTAGTGCAGTGAATTTTTCATTTGTATAACTTTAATTTTAGTTTCGGATAGACGTTCATTAGCCGCAAGATTATATGCCCCTTAATGATTCCAATTAGCCCATGGCTAATGAATTTCATTGATCACTTAAGCACGAGGATGTGGAGAATATTGGTTATGTCATACCAACACCCGTGATTACACACATCATTCAAGATTATGAGAAAAATAGAGAATATACTGGTAGGGTTAAATGGCAAAATAAAATTTGGGTCAGCCGTAGTTTCTCTGATGTGGTCTGAGTTTACATTTTCTTATTGTAACTCTGGACATTATTCTACATGTAGGATTTCCAAGTCCTAGAGTGGAGTGGCAGAAAGATGGAAAATCTTGACCTGCGAGCATGGCTATGGGGATGAATTCCAATCATAAAGGTGTTCATATCAGAAGAATTGAGCCTACTGCACCTGAAGCCATCTGATATTATCCTCAGTTTCGATGGAGTTGATATTTCTAATGATGGGACAAGTAATCCTTTATCATTGTTGTGATATTCATTTGTACAATATATGTTATTTTCTTTATATGTTGTTAATATGGGTGTGATCCATGTCCCCTGTTTAGTGAGATAGCTATTGTTCTGTTAAGTACTTTTTGTTGCCAACCAGTGGTTTGTGTCACTTGATGGCTTGATTTATAGGATTCTATGCTCTGCTTGTTCTTTTTCATATAATTTTTGAAATCGTACTCTAAATTCCCAAGAGTTTTGAGAAAGTAAGGATGCCAAGTCTTGAATGTAACATCTGTTTACTGGTATTATAATGAATTCTTGTATATACATTTTGTTTTATTGATTCATTGTTTGTATTTAAAAATCTTTGAGTTGAAATGAACATTCTTATTTTCAACATCTCAATATGGTCTTCACTTATATTCACTTTACAACGCTATGATTTTGATTGGGATTTGGGAGTTTGTTTGGAATATTTTGTCAATATTTAGCGAAAAGAAAGAAAGAAATGAATAGAACAGAAAAGAAAAGAAAAGAAACAAAAGAAAAGAGTTACTAAAGAGAGAAGTATTCGAACCAAGCATGTTACTGGTAGAACACCTTCTTATTTAGAACTAAGGAATCACTGTATTAGTTATCTTTCTCATGATAGGTATATTTCTGAGTTATGTTGGTTTTTCTGTTTTGGTGTATTTCAATTCCTTTCAGGCATGGGGAGCGTATTGGTTTTAGTTACCTTGTTTCCCAAAAATATACCGATGAAAATGCATCAGTTAAAGTTCTACGGAACTCAAAGACCCTTGTATTCAACATACAACGTGCACCACACAAATGACTCATTCAGGCATACATCAAGGGAAATCCACCTTCGTATTTCATTATTGATGGATTTGTCTTTACATCTGTATTGGTTCCTTATCTTCATTCTGAGGTAGGTAAGTTAACATCTGCGGTGCCATTATTTATCGTTTATTATTCGCGTTAATAAGCAAAGCAATGCGTACTGTGTTTCATACGGTCCTATAAAATAAATTGGGTAACTCAATAACACGGTCGTATAAATTTAAATGGGTACGTTATTTTATAAGGTACTATAAGTTTTGACCGGTAACTCACTCGGTAGTAGTATAAATTAAACTAGGTATACCCATAAGTAGAAGTTTTTATTCTCCGTAGTTATCTCGTTTTATTTTATTTTTCCGTTGGCTCTTAGTATTTTGTTTCTCTAATCTCCTAGTCATGCTTTCATTTCTGTAACTGTTCATTATTAGGGATTTTCCGTTCTCAGGGTTGGTAGTTAATTGAGTTTGTTGTTTCTGACGTAGTTCACTCTTGTAAAGGTTCTAGACAAATCGACTTAAAGTTGGTTTTCTTTATGTGATTTCAGATAGTGTGCCTTCTACTTAGTTATTTATTTGTTGATGTCAATGCTATCAATAATCAAAAGGAAACTGGATTTTGCAGAAAAACTTCAATACGGAGAATATGCACTTTACCATGGCAACTTAAGATGGCAGTTTAAGATGAATTTATCACTTCACTCTATCCAAGTAGTTAGATTAATCTAGTTGAAGCTATAAATTATAGTACTTGTGGGTATTGCTTCGGTTGTAGTCATTGCCATTCCATAGAACTCTTTTATTCATTGAAATCTAATGTCAAAACTAGCTCAGTTTTGATCTTTATAGCTTGCACAAGTATGTAAATAGCAATCCTTCGCTATACTTTTTTTTTATACTTGCGAGCTATACTTGTTTCTCTTGTTAATCTGTGTAAATGATTTTTCATAAATCTTTGGCAGACTCAACTAAACAAGAAAGCTACATAAAAATAGAACACCATACAACATGGTACTCTCGGAAAACTCAACCAAACTTGAAGTATAACTCCAAATGCCGCAATTAACTTTCGCTCCAGCTGTAACAGTCAAACTTCTTGATACAGGACAAGTGTAATGCTTTACCTTCTCTATTAGTTCTTTTATTGTCAGCATGCCTACATTTTACGATTTCATAATTTGTTTTTTCTCTTGAAATATGCATCAAATCTCTATTCTACAGATGCCAGACAGTCAAATATATCTGCCTATCATGCCAGTATCAACTTTAGAATCAGGAAAAAAGTTGCCTCCTCATTTGCAAATGGTGTCACCAAGCTCTTGTTGAGACTGGTCATGAGGTTTATAAGAGCTATGGGTTCCTCTAATCAGTGGTTTCTCTGTACCCAACTTTTTTTGTATGATTGTTTGAAACAGTTGCCCATTCAATTTGTATGACCATAGAACAACATACCCAACTTATTTTATACGACATTTGAAGAATAATGCATATTTATTTTGTCGTGTCATTTGTTGTTTGGACAGTACATTTTTATGAAGAAATGTTAAAATCGGTCAATACTTGGACCAACTAAGCGATGTTTCAATTCCATAATTGCAAAAGACATGGTTGAATCATAAATGATTCTTGCCGTATTGAGCAAAGTAGAAGGTAAGGTTAGAAGACTGATGTAATTATGTATTGGGTTCAGATTAACGGGTTCTGGTATTTTACTCCACCCATTTAACAGTAGTTAAGTTAACTGATTAAGGGATAAAAATGTAATTTAGCATGGATCGCACCCAACTAGAACGGACCTATTTAACTTAGTCTGTCAAAATAGGTTTGACTGAAACCTTGTCCTGATGTAAGGCTTGACCCAAACTATAGGATTTCTATCACGATTTTCCAACAAAAATTTATCTATTAAAAAAGGACTCAATGGGTACCCAGGTTTTCAAGCAGGTCCAATTCAATTCTAGGACTTATGGACCTCCCAAGTTCCAAGGAGGTGAATCGGCTAAAGTTAACGGTTTCCAAAAAAGAAAACACGCACCATATATTCTCAGAAGGATTTGAATTTTCTAGGGAAACAATTTTGAGTTTCACGAACAGCGGAGAGTTAGAAAGCGATCAATCAACCGGCACAGAGACTTGATTAGACGGAGAAGCAATTTCTAGGGCCACAAGTTTGTGTTTTACAAACGAACATCGGAAAGAAAGAGGCCGGAGCAGAAATTTGATTTTGCTCAGTAAATCACTTGTTCAGCTTTTGGGTAAATCCGATCTTTTCCTTTTGTGAATCTTGGCTGAAATTTTGGTTTTTGTTTCAAACTGGTTTACTTTTTTCATTCAACCTGGTAATTTAGCTATTCATCGAATCTATGGTTCGACTGTTAGAAGAGTTTTAGGGTTTCTGTTTCGAATTTCCGTCTATGTATGTATATGATGTGGGTTGATTTCGCTTTCTTGCTCTGTTTGTAGGTGAAGATGATGTCTTACGAGGACATGAGAATAAGCGGTAATGAGATGATAGCCCGTAATCAGACGGAGGATGTCCCTGCACCCCACATGGTCCCTAAGCCGTATGAACGTCATTGGAAGCCAACTCCAGTCATAGTCCCTGGTTCTGGTTACTATGATTATGGCAGGCATGTACCCCCTATTCTATATTCTCATTTATACCCCGACTTTAAACCTGTTTCACTTCGTCCCCCCACCAACGATATGCTCCCTGATGGATATAAAGAATTTGATTTATCCGATTCTAATCATCCTCGGGGATGGGACGATGATGTAGGGTACATAGAAGGCTGGTATGATTTGACCTGGAAGGAGGAAGACCGTTCCAAAGAACTTGAGTATTTTCGTGATCCTAGTAAAGAAAAGGTAGGAATTCTTGGAATCCTCTTGTGCAATTCATCACTCCGGTTTAAGTTTTCTTGGTATCGTTTTTACGTTGTGCAATAGTTTAATTATAGTGCATACATTTTATTTCAGCCGCATTATGAGGTTCAAAGAGCAGGTCCAGATGGTTATCCAAGTTTGAGGAAGGCTGGAGCTTCTACGTAGTCTTCTACATCTTGTAAGTTTGTTGCCTCATCGAGTCACTGGACTTTATGCTTTGAGACTAAATACCCTGATATAGACAATTAAACTTAAATATGAAAAGAAAATGGCTACTGAAGGCTTAGACAGACTTAAGAGAACTTACTGTGCTGCCCTTTTGTTATTTCTTTTTGTGCAAATTTGATTGTGAAACCTGAAGTTTGTATTTGGTATACTGTCAGTTTTGACGGATATATCTTAATTTGTTTGTATTCTTTAAATGTTTTGTGAATGATTTGTATTGCCCGATTGACCACTACTGCCTTCCTCTTTGAATTGGGAGGCTGTTGGAGAACTGCTTTTCAGATGTAACCTTATTGTTCATTCAGAAACCAAGAGTGTGACACTTTATTTTGTATTCCAAGAATTATTAAACTAAAAGAATTTCTAATTGAACATTTTGATCCAAAACCATGCAACCACCTTAGGTAGGATTTGTTCACCAAGAAACTTGCATGTCTGATTCTTTGTTATCTGCTTTTGCAGCGACTTTATCTACTTCAACGAAGTAATGACGGGGATTCTGTTCTGACCAGGGTATGTGATGCAGGAGAAGCGCAGAACTCTCCTCACAGTTGCAGGGTTTACAATGATCCTCTTACACAGCTTTGTGTGCCAACTTTGAAGTAATATCTTTTGTTTTTGAATCAATCTCTATAATTGAGGATTTACTTCTCCACTGCCCACAAACATTGTGCTCCAAGAACAATTAAATTTGTGTCTGAAGCCTATGTCCATTTTCAGTGATATGTTCTTGGTCTAGCCATTAAGCTGTTCTTGGGGATGCATCCCTCTGGTTATTTTTTTATAGTTATTTTGGATTATATGGCTGATTCCAATCCTGATAAGTAAACTGCGTGAACAGCTTCCACACAGTTAATTGTCATGTCGAACTTGTGTTTCTCTTGCCAAGCAATTCTTATTGACACTTGACAGGATCCAAACAGCATGTACCATTTGAACATCTTAAGGAATTAGACCTAGAGACGAGATTGGATTTTCAAATTTCTTGTTTTTCAAAGTTTAGCAAATGTTATTTATCAGCAGGAGATATCTCCACGCTGCCTATGAGACAAGAAAATCCAACAGGTGCAGTATTCTTCCTCGTAGTTTTAATCAGATATTTAATTTCCATGATCTTTCAGGAGAAAGTAGATATTTCAACTTTCAGGTCCAAAATAGAAAAAGTTACGCACCATGATGGTTCATTGTATGCGTGTCGTAACCACAACAAATTAATTAATACTTTACTACCTAATTAAATAGTAATATAGGGTAGTCAAGGTCGATCCCACGAGGAGCAAGAGATTATTAGTTGTAAAATTGTCACAAAAGGGGGTATTGGTTGTAAAATTTATAAAGCAAAAGAAATAAACAAAGTAATTAAAAGTATAAATTGAAATCAATGAGAGAGAATATATCAAGGAATCCTTCTTCGCTGCAAAACAATGATTAAAGTTATGTTCTTTTCCACTTGTTATTAGTCATAGATTATCAACAACCATAGGTATAGCAGCTAGATCAGTGCTAACTCCAAAATCCCTTATTTCACCGGATACGGAAGTTCTCGCCTACCGGATTCTATTCACCAAACCACCTAGTAGTAGATCACCCAAGATGTAATTTAGTTAAACGCATTAAGATTCATGAATTTATTAGGTTGATATTAGTAGTTAAACTCTTAGATCAAGGTCCACTTGCTAACGTTGTTTTTACACACAATTGCTCCACTAATCCTCCGCAAGGTCTTGTGTTTTCTACTTATGTAAATAGTCAAGAAACAATTACTTATCCCCTAACTTTCACTAGCTTTAGATTAATTAACAACTCAATTTAGTTGGCCACCCAAACGACCTATCAATCAAACATAAACACTAATATTAGTAAAAACAATCGATAATCATATGAAAAACTTCAAAGTAGAATTGAAACAAAACTCAAACCATATATTAAGAACTAGGAATTCATCCTCAATCAATAAGAAAATTAGCTACTCATAATTTAGAGTTCACACAATAATAATAATAATGATAAAGGAAGAAAGAAAAACTTATTGAAAAGATGATGGTTGCTCCTTCCTCCAATCCTTGTGCACTTTAGCTCCTTCTCCAAAGTAGATGTGTGTAAAAAGTTGTAGAGAACTCTTTTATTTATAGGCTTCAATACTCTCCATATCTTTGTAGGAAAAGAATCCTCATTCCAAAAGAACACCACTTTCCCAATTTGAGCCATATTCCAATTTCTAGTCCAATTCTCCAAAACTTCCAAGTTTTCATCCAATTCCCACTTCTAAGTCTTCACACACATGAGAGAAGTCCATACAAAAGTCTGCATTTTTGCTCGCCGGAAAGCGTGTTTTTGGTCGGAAGTTAATCGCCACGGCCACTCCTAAAAATTCCTCCCTAAGGGAATATTCCGTTGGTCAATTGTCATGACTAACGATTAAAGTAGTCAAACTTAACGGTCAAAAGTTAGTCAAGGGTCAAGGTCAAGGGGCCGAGTTAGAACGAGTCGAACCGAGTCACCGGCTAACTTCCGGTACTGACTAGTTCTGACCAAGCCACTTGCACTGAACCTTATTGTTCACGGCCAAGATGGCCATGCTTCACTCTGCAAACCCAGCCATGATGGTTGTACACCTTGTGATTCAACTCCACCAATACCCATCTCTTAATTCTTATTCTGCAGCTTTAGAATCAGTTCAACAGTGCTTACCATCCACCTGCAATTTCCATTCACACACTTTACACAATCACCACCACTGGCTCGGCCTCCATAACCACTGCAGCTACAACTTTAGTACTCATTTCCAGCTGCACCTCCAACTTAATTGAACAGCTCAATGCCAATTCATTCCAGGCAACACAACATATCTATTATCTCCTTATCTCCATTTCCACCACGGCAGCCAAAATCACTCAAGCTTGTTGACCTTGTAAACAGCAACACTAACAAAACCATCTCCAGTTTCTAAATCTCAAGGACAGCAATTCCAATCAATTATTTATCTTCTTGCTGCTTTAAATCCGACCCATTTGATCACGACCTTCTTCCCTGTAAATCTCATCTTACCACCACCATTCACCATTCCAGCCATCAAATCCAGTTTACTTCAGTTACACTCTCTGCTACACATCTCCTTCCTTGCAATCCAACATAACCACCAACAACCATTGCACTTCCCTGCAATGCTTCACAACTGCATCACCTCAAAGCCCTAGTTCTTCAGCTCTTGAACTCAACCACCATTGCCTTTTCTTCCCTGCGTTGCACTTGTTCTACTCCATTGAAGCTCATTCTCAACGTCACCAGTGTACTCACACAAGCCCATTCAAACCAACACCAACTGCCATCACTGCCAATCAACTTCTCTCAAATTCTTAATACCACCAACCATTGATGCTTCCCATTTATGTTTCCTTCTTGACTTCAAATAGACAAACCCTTCAAGTCTTCACCAGCACTACCACCTATCCCTGTTCTTCTAAGTACCAGCACAACTTCAGTACCAATTTCAACATCAATTCCTGTAATGCAATTTCATTCCTTGAACTCTCATCCAACACACAAATACCATTCATCTCTGCCAAGAACCCATGATTTTAACCTCAATTCCATCTCTTAACCGGCAGAGACATCAAACCCTAACTAATGACTTCTTGAATCGTTGGACCAGTTTTCCTTCAGTTTCAGTTGGTTACAAGGCAACCAGCATACCCATTTCGGATTCAATCATTAACCCATTACCATTCTCCTCCACTGCATCACCATCTTCCTTCTGTTGTTTAACAACAACCAGAACCCATCGAACTTCTTCAACCTCATCGATTCACCAGCGCCATTAAACACAACCCATTCTGGAATCAGTAGCAACAGGAGATTCAATTACCAACAATAGCAGCTTATCGATCTAGGTTTCTGGTTCTCAATTATCGATTTCACAGTGATAATGGCAGCGGCTGCTGCTTTCTTTCCCTTCTCAGTTTTAGGGACTTGGAGTAATGATTGAGAACAGAATTTCTCGATTTAGGTTTATCTATGAGAACACAAGACAAATAAAATGCAAAGCAAACATGGGCCATTCCACTTATGAGAGTTCGGTCCGGATCTGGGTATTACCATGGGCCGTTCCAATGACATACCCAATTTCTTAGCATATGGGTGCCATAAGTGCCTAACTGGTGCTTTTAGCAAACACAACACAGGCTATCCCTTAACCGTGAGCTGGATGTATTTAATATTTCTCTAAGAGAGTTGCCCTTTAACCGTGGCTCTTCTCCCGATAGTGTTTTCCTGTGAAATGACAATCCTGCCCTTTTTGCTCAATTTTGGTGATTTCTCCTTCTTTTCGTCCGTGCGACTCCAGAGTACCTAATAGCTCAAAAACACACGTAAAATACATAATTTACTAGAAAAATAGAAAAGAAAGCATAAACTACTAGATTGTAAATTAGGTGTATTCTACACCTATCAAATTCCCCCACACTTAGACTTTGCTAGTCCTCGAGCAAATCAAACCAAAACTTACAACTTCAAAGCGTTCTAGCGTCCCAAGCATCCAAAGAGCTATGAAGACATAGAGTTTCTGCATGCTAGTAATAAGAAGTTAGAAATACTAAAGAACATATTCTCATTCTTAAATGTTGAGTGAGAAATAACCACACCATAATGAGAGAACACGTGTTTGAGAAACGACCAATAAGCATTTCGCCTCGACTTCTGCCTCACCAAAAGGGTTTTATGATAATTGCACTCAAAAAGACGGCTTTTTTATGGGTCTCACATGTGTGCATGTAGGAATGATGTAGGTACTGAATATCACAAGGCATTAGCTTACGAACATCGTGACAAGTGTAGTTGAGCTCAAGAACTCCATGGCGATCATCATACAAGACGAAGGACTACTCAAGGAACCAAATGGATCTTCATCGACTAAAAGGTGGTGGAGACTTGAACTTATCTATCACTCAAAAGTCTATCTACTCTATCTCCTATCTTGAGACAAAAGTCGTTTATCTATATAGACTAAGAATATGCACATGTGACATTTCGAGCTGAAAGTATATCTCGCTTATCAATTTCTCAATATGGTGTTGGTAAAGCTTTCGCTTTAGCCAAGTTCATCTTTACCTAGTGACGAAAGTCATGTTATGTTTCAATCATTTTGGAAATCGTCCGATTTAAAAAATAGTTTGTGAATAACAACTATATAACGCCTCTCGAGAATGTTTCAATGATTGAAATGAGAGTTTAGACTATATAACCATTGGGATATAAACATTGTTGTGGCAACACATATATGTATAAGTCCTTAGCACTTGAACCAAGTTTGCGAACTTTGTTGATCA
>JAJJWX010002690.1:600000-762565 GCA_023529315.1 Papaver bracteatum | reverse complement strand
AAGAATTATGCACTCATCAATGCTCATTGATAATACACTTGGAACTATCAACATAAGCCCAAAACACATCGTTAACCTCAAAATAGAAAATTTCATCGTTCTATAGTTTTTGATTTAAGTCTAGTTATCTCTCAAATAAACATTGCTTAGTATTTTTCTTGTGATCAAATAAAAAGCATGGAGATGTAAACCTTACTTGATTAATTGTTCCAACTTAATTAAATCAAAAGAAAAGAAAGCGAATAACTTTATTACTGAATTTAATGACTTGTCCCCATTACTTGGTGTGTATTAATTTGTGTATTGGATTAACTATTGTTGTACGTAGTTATAAATTCCTAACCACCACATAAACAATATACCATATGAGATATGTGTGTAAAACGTTATATGCAACATTAGCTAAACTACCAAGAGAAAGTATAAGTAAATCCTTCCCTATATCATTGCATATTTATGCTTGTGTACCGTCTCCCTATTAAGTACACACATTAGTTTCTTAGCATTATACTTGATTGAAATTCAAGATTATTATATTCAACCGAGCATATTTGTGTTGATAACTCGTTGTAGACAAGATAATTAAGAGTCAAATAGAAGAAGTTCTTATTGATCGATATGTATTTTATAGAATACATTGTGTAAGATCTCTATTCATGTATATACTATAGAGTAAGTGTTTAATATAGCGTTAAAAGGGAATCAATATATGCATGTATTAGCACTATGCATCAATTAGTGTAAAGTTACGTGAACTAATAGTGGTAACATAGTAGTATAAGTGGGGTAGAAATCCACCACTGAAGAAAAATCTTTTAGTTTACATATATAAAATGTACAATATTACAAAAGAAGCAGCTACAATTTATGACACAAACATGGACCCCAAATTCCTTTAGAATTAAAATTAAAAAAACAAGAAATTAAAAAAAAACTTCACAAACATAATTCAATAAATAAGGTACAAAACATATGGGAGTTCTTTTGTCAGTTAGATAGACACACTGTTTGGTATTCCCCTGCCTGTAAGTCCAACGGGATTAGAAGGTAAAGGATAGGGACACAATAAAGTATACGGAACTTTTACAGGTCCAACTCTATTCTTCCACTGTTCTTCATTGTTCATTTCCACAATTCTATTCTCAATATTCACCAACTTCTTGCCAAAACTCTTAAATGCTTCAAGTGGTGCTGCATCTTTAGTCCAGTGATCAGCGCACTCTCTCTGGCCAAGAAATATTTCATCGGCAGAATGTTTGGATAAACCTTCAATGAGAGACATGCCAAGAAGTGTTTGTAGTTGGCTAGTTATGGTTTTCAAAAAAACCAAATCTGGATTTTTCTCAAGTTCATCATAATCACTTGTCCCTGGCTCAGGCATGAACCGTCTACTCACAGTTGGGCGATTTGGCCCATAACCTGCATACTGGTATTGCCCGAAATTTACTGCTGCATGGAGTGCTGAAGTTATCCAGATGATAGTGGTGCATGTCTGAGTTAGTTCAGTTAAGGTTTGCATTTTTGGCCACCATGGTTCATCTTTCAAGTCACCATGGCCCTTAATTCTGAGTTCCTGCCACCATGATTGGATTTCCGCGTCACCTTGGATTAAGTCGTCTGTAGGATAGTAGAATGAACAATAGTCATGAACCCAGTTTTCAATTGCCGACCAGATTGCAAGCCCATCTACAGCAAAAGGATAGTCTTCAATCAACAGGCGTAGACCGTGTGGTTTGCTTGGGTCTCGAACCGCGATTCCCCTGAACGATGTAAAAACTTGTCAAGTTGCAAACTAAAATGCACATATGATGTATCCTTGAGTCCAACTACGATTTGGCATAAAATATAACAAAACGTAAGCATTATCGGCTTGCATATACCTCTTAATGAGATTCTCGGGGAGTGCCTGCTCAGTGAAATTCCAATCTCTATATATTGTAGATGACATTTCCATGCCAAATTTATCTGGAAATACAGTTTTCTCAAAGAAACCATCAGTGGTGAGGTTAATATGACGACTCACAGCATTGATATTCATTGTATCTCGAAAGTGAGGTTGAAGAAGCTTATGAATTGGGTGGACAACACTCAGTTGTCTATTAGCAGCAATTATGAATGGCTCAATTACGGCGTGTGTATACAACCTACAAAAAAGAATCCGATTAAACCAGTCAATAGTCAATTTGAAACTCAAAGTTACAAGTCAAGTAAAAACTTAGTGCTCCAAATTAAAAGTGGTACCAGTGGCTGATAAACTGATGAAAACCAGAGTCATTAACAACTGCATAAGCTTTGGCTAGCTGCCAAATTGAACCCTCGACGCCTTCTTGGGACGGAGTGTAAACCTTATTTTCAGCACCATAAATCTCGCCATCTGGATGCACCAAACTCAGCTCAATTGCCAAAGGCTTTAAGGTCCCATCCTCTTGCAATAAGAGGATTGTTCTGGTCGCGTATGTTTTTGTCTCCGTTGTATTTATCCGGTTTAAGTATGGAATCAAGTCATCATGGTAGTCTAATGTGAATAACTTATTATTCTCTAGTGCCTACAAAAATATAACTCCGTGTTATTAGAAATATAAAATAAAATTATAAGGCTTTTCCTGTAATCAGCTTTTCGGTTTTGCAAGGAATGAAGACAAATTTCGTAATGATAGTACCTCTTCTATTGTTAACCCGTTCATGTTCTTTTCAATATGGCTTTTGGTTATCGAACTGGTGTGGTCTCCATATAACGTAGGATCAAGTTTGCTAGTTGGTGGAAACTCCTGCAAATCATCCAAAATTAATTTTGCATTAGACAATTGGAAAATATCAAAATCACAGCAAAACAATTTGAGTTGTATTTTTACCTGGAGAAGCCGTATAGCAATAGGGTTAAGTCCTGCAAGCATTTCTCGTCCGAATTCTTCGTCACTCCTCCAAGCGAACTCGTCAGCTGCAAACATACCATTAAACCTCAAATTTTCAAACAAATTGTACTAGCATATGTTATTAGTTATGGATATGAATTTACCTTGAATCACATCAGGCTTAGGGAATTTTAAAGGTTTCTCCCCATCCGAGCGAAAGATTTCTTTAACCAACTCTAAGTTGAAGCAACAGTTTGAATTCACTGAATGGGAGTCTGCAAGTTGATCGACCTGCCCTTTATATCCTTCGTACAGATGCAGCACATCTTCGAAGCTATTAAATTCATTATGTGCTTTATCAAAGATTGCTTTTAATTCTGGTCGAACTCCCTGACTCAATGCCTTCACTCCATAGGCTAGAAAATCTGACAACTTGATTTGATTAAACCTTTCATCTCTAGGAACATAAACGTTTAGACTCAATCTGAATATTTCACTTTCGTATCTTGGATCTGCAATTAAACAGATAAATAAGTAAAATTCTCTAGTAATGTGTGGTTGCAATATATGCTAGTGAAAGGTGCATGAGAACCTTTTTTCATGGGTTTCCTCCCGGTCCTTCCTCTCCGAGGGTACGGAAACTCGATTTTATTTCCGAGAACAGGACGACCAGTTCCCAAATCATTGTACAATGCATAGTCGTATACTCGATCCCATGCTTGACGTTCTCCAGTTCCATCTCCTCTAAGATTTTTGAGCTCGTCTTCTCTATATTTACGTAAAGGTTCCGGTGTGTTATTTGTCAAATAACTCTGGTTAGAAAAGAAAACCCGAGTGCACTTGTAACGTTTGGAAGGGTAGACCCAAGAATTACAGACAAAATATACAGGACCTACTTCTGGAACATCTTCTAAAGTTAAGGTTGTGAGTAAGAATTCACTGTGATGAAAATTCTTGATTAAAAAAGCACCAGGGACTCCAATAGATTCATCCCACTCGAATGTAACATTAAATTCTACTGCTTCAGCCGTGAACGATGATATCTTGTGGTTCCAATCTTCTAAATAAGCTTCTTTACTGACTTTTCCTCGCATTTCATTTTCTACGACCACAGATTCACAGAATATTGGTCAGCATAGTTTGACTTAAGTCAGAGAATTATTACATAGTAGAAAATTATGTGCTCATCATATCAGCAAAAAATCAGACATTATAAAATTCAATTTCGTTATGTAACATATTTTTTTTTTGCTTCACAAAAAAATGATTACGACTCGGGGCGAAGCCAGGTTTGCATTTGGTGTAATTATTACTATTATTTTATTTTATTTGGTGTAATATTTGATACGTGAATATATAGTTGGAAGGAGTTAGTTAATTACCTGGATCACCATTCACCGAACTGATAAGTTGTAGACAAACACCTTTACCACACAACTCATGGACACGATCAAGTAAAGAAGCACAACAATCAGTCACATCCAGCATATTTTTCTTCATCAGAACAACAGTTCCTTTAACTTTGACGATCTTGTTTTGATCATTTTGATTATCCCTTTCATCATCTTTTAGACCAAAACATTTTCCAAAAACCTCAGAAAGACACATACTTCGACGATCAAAAAAAGATACCGAATTAAAGCAAAGAAAGAAAGAATGAGAACCAAAGTTGGATCTCTAGGATGTGTATGGTAGAATTACGTTTTCGGGAGCGCCATAGTTATAGACTTGATGGATCTCTTGACCTGGTTATGCCAACGTACTAGAGTAGTTAGATTAATTGTAATATCGTAACAAGTTGTATAAGCTATCTGGCCTCACGAAGCAGCTAACAAGTTGGTATGAATTCAATAGACTTGAGTAAGTCTTGACCCGCAGCGCACGCACCGGCATGATTAGAATAATCAATTATTAATCATTTCTCCATAAATAATCTACGCAAGTACGTAATAAAAAAACTCCAATTATTGGTTGTTGAACTTTCAAAGAAATTTGACTTTAACAGATAAGAGCATCGGCAATGGTGGATGTGGAAATGCTACTAAAAGAAAGTCGAATTATACATGGCTTTAGCTATGGCTTTTTGGTGAATTCCACGTCGAGAAGAATTCTAATATAGTTAGCTGACAGCAAATCAGACGAGACTCCTTGATCTGTGCAAAACTGCAAATGTAGTTGCTCTAGAACTTGGAAGAAAACAATAATATCAAGGAAAGACCTATATGACACAAACATGGTCCTAAAGTTGTCTGCCCAAGATTTTCACCTTTCAAAAGAGTAAGTAGAACCAAAAGAAAAAAAATACATAAATAAAATTGAAAAGAATCAGAGCAAAACAAAAATGAAGGATACGGAATATGGACACAAAAGAGTGTGTGAGATTTTTACTCAATAGAAATTATAAACAAATACATGAACCAAATTAAGGATATCTTTCCCCTTATATGGAAACACTGTTGGGTATTCCCCTGCCTGTAAGTCCAAGAGGATCATAAGGTAAAGGATATGGACACAAAAGAGTGTATGGAATTTTTACAGGTCCAACTCTATTCTTCCACTGTTCTTCGTTGTTCATTTCCACAATTCTATTCTCAATATTCACCAATTTTTCGCCAAATCTTTTAAATGCTTCAAGTGGTGTTGCATCTTTAGTCCAAAACTCAGGGTATTCTCTTTGTCCAAGAAACACTTCATCAATGGAATGTTTGGACAAATTTTCAATGAGAGATATAACAAGTAGAGTGTCAAGTT
Organism: Papaver bracteatum; assembly: GCA_023529315.1. NCBI lineage: Eukaryota > Viridiplantae > Streptophyta > Magnoliopsida > Ranunculales > Papaveraceae > Papaver > Papaver bracteatum. The sequence continues at coordinate 756,962 of JAJJWX010002690.1, read as the reverse complement.
GACTGTTGATGGTTTGTAAAAAAACTAAATCTGGATTTTTGGAAAGTTCCTCATATTCATGTGTCCCTATTTTAGGCATGAATCGTCTGCTCGTGGTTGGACGATTTGGAAGGTAACCTGCGTATGGATATTGCCCGAAGTTCACTGCTGCATGGAGTGCAGAAGATATCCATATAATTGTGGTGCATGATTGAGTTAGCTCGGATAGAGTTTGCATTTTTGGCCACCATGGTTCATCTTTCAAGTCACCATGGCCTTGAGTTCTAATATCCTCCCACCATGATTGGAGCTCGGTATCATCTTGGATCAAGTCATCGCTAGGATAGTAAAACGAACAGTAATCAAGAACCCAACTCTGAATTGCTGACCAGATTTCAAGCCCGTCTACTGCAAATGGATAATCCTCGATCAATAAACGTAGACCATGTGGTTTTCTTGGGTCTTGAACTGCAATTCCTCTGAAATAAAGCAAAGATTATTAAGTATACACGACGTAATGGAACGTAAATTTCTAGGATCCATGTGCACAAATTTGATCAAGCATACTAGTAGTGGCTTCTTAAGGAATTTTTTTATGGGTTACCTTTTAAGGAGACTTTCTGGAAGTGCTTGTTCTATGAAATTCCATCCTTTGTAGATCTTAGCAGACAATTCCATGGAAAACTTTCCTGGGAAAACACATCTCTCAATAAAACCATCTGCACATATTAGTATCTGGCGTGCCAAAGCATTAATATTCATTGTATCTCGATAATGAGGTTGCAAAAGTTTATAGATTGGATGAAGAACACTCAGTTGTCTATTAGTAGCAATTATGAATGGCTCAATCACAGCATGGGTATACAACCTGCAAAAAGAATCCGTGCAAACCAGTCAGAGATGAGTTAAAAACTTAGTTTTGGGGGGGGGGTGTCAAAGTATCTGGCAACCCCCCTTCCGCAACCCATCGAAAAATGTCTCGTCGTAGGTCTTCCACGACACTTGTGGGGGTTGTCAAAGTATGTTTTTCCCGTAGTGTTGGGCTAATGTAATTATTATTTACCGTCAAACTAGTGCTAATATCATAAACATAAAGTAATACCAGTGGCTGATAAGTTGATGAACACCAGAGTCATTGACAACCGCATAAGCTTTGGCTAGCTGCCAAATGGAACCCTGAACACCTTCTTGAGCTGGAGTATAGACTTGATTTTCAACACCATAAATTTCTCCATCTGGATGCGGTAAACTAAGCTCAATCGCCAAAGGCTTTAAGCTCCCATCCTCTTGTAACAAGAGGATTGTCCTAGTCGCATAGGTTTTTGTCCCGGTTATATTTATCCGACTTAAGTACGGAATCAGGTCATCATGATGGTCCAATATGAACAACTTCCTCTTCTTTAGTGCCTACAAAATTTAACTTCACATTATCATATAAAACTATCGAGGTAAAATCCTTACAATATTGAGCTGATGAGAAAGATTGACAAAAACTTCACTACTGATAATACCTCTTCTATTGTTAGCCCATTCAAGTTTTTCTCAATATGTTCTTTGGTTATGGAACTTGTGTGGTTTCCGTATAATGTAGGATCAAGTGTACTAGTTGGGGGAAAATTCTGTATAGCCATCATTATATTAGAAACGGAGTTTTACTATATATATGTGATAACCAAAGCATTTTAATTTGAATATGTACTTGAAGGAGGCAAATAGCGACCGGGTTAACTCCTGCAAGCATTTCTCTTCCGAATTCTTCGTCACTCCTCCACGAAACCTCATCAGCTGCAAACATCCGGAACCAATTCCGATAATCAATTTAACTTAAAATGAAAAGCAACAAAAACTATTTGTTTGAAGCCATAACATTACCTTGTATCACTCCGGGCTTAGGGAGTTTGAGGGGGTGTGCACCATCAGAACGAAAGATTTCTTTAACAAACTCCAAGCTAAAACAACAACATGAATTCAATGAATGAGGATTTGCATGTTGATGGACTCGTCCTTGGTATCCTTCATAAAGATAATGCACATCCTCGAAGCAATCAAATTCATTGGGGGTCTTATCAAAAATTGCTCTTATTTCTGGGTGAACAATCTGACCTAGTCCCTTCATTGAGTTGGCAAGAAAATCTGAAAACTTGAGTTGACTAAACTTTTCATCCCTAGGAACATAAATGTTTAAGTTGAGTACGAACATTTGAGTTTCATAGCTTGGATCTGCATATACATATGAGTAAAATGGTAAAACTAGCTCATCTCTTTACGTGAATGTCAGTTGCCAAAAAGGTTAAGCGTATGACACCTTTTTTAATGGGTTTTCGTCCCGTTCTTCCTCTTCGAGGGTAAGGCAACTCGGTTGAATTTCCAAGAATAGGACGGTTGGTTCCCAAATCATTATACAGTGCGTAGTCGTAAACTCGATCCCATGCCTGAAGTTCTCCTGTTCCATCTCCTCTAAGAATTTTGAGCTCGTCTTCTCTATATTTACGTAGAGGCTCTGGCGTGTTATTTGTCAGGTAACTCTGCATCAATCAATACATGCATGACATAAATAACATCAAGTTTCAACTCTACTTTCCCTTCGAACAAAATTACAAATGAAGAAAATATCCAAGTGTAAATCAAATTCTTAAAAGTAAAGTGCAAAGTATATGAGTTCACCTGGTTTGAGAAGAAAACTCGGGAATACTTGTAACGTTTGGATGGGTAAACCCAAGAATTACAAACAAAATGAACAACACCTACTCCAGGAACATCTTCTAAAATTACGGTTTTGAGTAAAAATTCACTGTGATGGTAATTCTTGATTAAGAATGCACCAGGCATTCCAATGGACTCATCCCATTCAAATGTAACATGAAACTCTGACAATCCAGCAGCCAAAGTGGTACTCTTTTTCACCCATTCTTCCAAATACGCTTCCTTAGTAACCTTTCCTCGCATTTCATTTTCTGTATCTATCAAAACTATCCAAGACTTAATTTCATGATTCTAATGAGTATTAAAAAAGAAGATAATTTGTGAGTGATTATTGTTACCTGGGTCAGCATTGACAGAACTGATAAGTTGTAAACAAACACCTTTACCACATAACTCATGAGCATGATCAAGTAGAGAAGCAAAGAAATCCGTCATATCCATCATATTTTTCTTCATTAAAACAACAGTTCCTTTAACTTTGATAATCTTGTTTTCGTCATTTTGATCATCCCTTTCATCATCTTTTAGACCAAAGCATTTCCGGAAAACCTCAATAAGGCACATATTTTGACCAACGGTGGAGCACTACTAAACGAAGACAAGAAAAGAACAAAGGAAGTAAAAGAGAACCACCAAAGCTGGGTATGATAGCTACAAATAAATTTGTAGGTAGTTTACTATAGAGAAAAGAAGCATATTTTTCTTGGAGGAACATATAATTATAGGATTAAGGAAGCTCTTGACCTTGCCATTGTGTACATTTACAGGTACCGAAATGATTACAAACACTATTTTATTTCGTAACAAGTTGTATAACCAATAGGCTTGATGATTTATGCAATAAGTTGTGTATTCAATAAACTTGACGAAGTTTTGACCCGGAGAGCACGCACCGGATTGATTAGAATAAGTTGTATGCTTGTGAGGTGCTTATCAATGACAACAAAGATCAACTCTTACGTTGGCCTCTTCTCATCCCAGTATATATGAGATGAGAAGAGGTTGAGACTAACGGAAACGACTCCGGAATTTGTAACGCTGTTAGTGTTTCTGGGTTACTGAGATCGAAGTTTTAGACTAACCAAGGGGCCACCAGCGCTCCACCGTTAGTCAAGTAAGAGATGGACATAGTTTTAAAGGAAATGATGACGTAGCCAAGACAGCTGAAAATGGCTTTCCCTTCGACGAAAAAACAAGCAATTGTTAGCAAACATTTATCAGAATTCTGATCTTAATAACGCAGAATGGCATCATTTATTTGTTTACATCAACATGTTTTGTTTATATCGATAAGAAAATGTCGATTGATATTTCTTATCAACTTGTTTTATAAAACAAAATATTTTAATTTTGATAGATCAAACCAATCCTTTCAGGGGTTTTAAATTATGGCTAATGATAAAGAAATAAACTTGATTAATTAATCTAAAATGGATAGTGGCTAGAAAATATAAATAAATTATGTTAATGGACTTGGCCAATGATGATGGTGATATATATCGACAGGCATGGAAGGTTGACTTTGGAAAACACGCTCTAATCAGTGAACTTACGTTGACTTTTGTAAATTTACATGGAATAGACATATTGATATTTTATAGCTCAGGAGTGCATATTTTAAGCTCAATTTGACGGATAACTAACATCATCTTTGAGCAGAAGCAAATTGGATATACCAATTTCCTTCTGCAAATATTAGAAAACTGTAAAACCTTTGGAAATCGTACCTTGAAGCGGAAATTATTCACCAAATGGAAAAAACACTAGGAGATATGATCAGTAACGTCAACCTGGATAGTGTAGATCCATACTTGAATATAGAGCATCAAGAACACAAGCAAGCGATTTCAGAAATACCAATTGATATCAAGGCGAAGAATCCACACGCATATCAGCCAAAAATGGTGTCTATCGGTCCATACCACTTCGGGAAACCACACTTAATGCCTCTGCAACTCGACAAACAAAGATCACTAACTCATTTCCTTAAGAGATCAAGCGTTCCAATAGAATCGTACTTAAACAAATTGAAAGAAGTTGTGACTCTCTTAAGGGAATCTTATGAGCAACTAGACCACATGAAAAATTGGCAAGATGATGATATTTTCATTCAGCTCATGTTGATAGATGGAGTTTTTCTTTTCGAGTTCTTGTCCGTCATTAGGGGTAACCAAAACAATTACGATTACGCTACTCATGATCCTGTTTTCGGCTATGAAGGACATATGTTGATCTATGATACCGTCATGCAAGATTTGCTGTTGATGGAGAACCAACTGCCGTATTTAGTACTCTCTATTTTGCTTTCTGTTTCCGAAGGCCTACCAGAACAGGTATAAATTGCAAATTTTGAACTACTAGCTCCCCTGCACTGCAGGCTCCTTTTCATTAAACTTATGCTTTCGCGGGTTGTTCTAAGGCCGTTACGCAATTTCTAGGCTTTATTGTGAACCAGTTATGCAAAAACAATATTTTTTCTTCAGTTTTGCAATTTTAATCTGACAGTAACTTTTGATGCATGAGTAGCTAGGGGGCGCTATGTATTTGAACAACCTGATTTTTTGAAATGGTGCCTAAAAATATTTGTGTTATTGCCGTGGATGCAGAGCGTAAATGGTATCCTCTCCTGGATGATGTTCGCACCAAAAAAAGGTCCAGGGCTGCATTTGTTGGACATGTACATGAAGGGATTACTGGATGAAAGCCAACCTGCAAAAGAAAAAGAGCAAGATGAGGATAAAACACTTGCACGACTCTCGGCGTCCAAGCTACACAAATATGGCATCCAATTCAAAAGGGTTCAAAGTTTCAACGGGATTAAGTTTGAAAAGAATACTGCAACACTAACACTTCCTTCAATCCTCATTAACCAACATACTGTTCCTAGATTTCTAAATCTCAAAGCCTATGAACTTCGTACCGGTACCAAGGAGTTGAACTCTTACATTGATATCTTGGACTGTCTTATCCAGTCGGCTAATGACGTTATCCCACTGTGCTCCCAAGGGATAATCGTTAACTATTTAGGGAGTGATGAAGCTGTTGTTGAAGTAATGAAGGAAATCACAAAGGATAAAGTGCGACGAGACGTGAATTGTATGTCTAGTGTGGTGCTGAAAGAGATGAGTGACTATTATGGAAAAGGTGCAATGGGGATATGCAGAAGGTCTGGCAATAAATTGGCTTCAACCGTACTAGGGAGAATGAATTATCTTTGCTACTCACTTTTCTAAAATTTTACAGATGCAACGATCAAAATAGTTGTGAGACCTTAAGTCTACTGCTTTTCAATGTTTGATTGGTGATTTACTTTGTAAGCTTTTTTGATTTCTGGTTTTGGGTACTGGCTTAATTGCAAATTATATTACTTTTTTCGTTGTTTAAGATTGGATGAGTTGCTCCAGCTACAATTTGAATTTCCTCGGCAGTGTACCCAAATGTACAAGTCAGATATTAACTAAGAAGCATATGCAACATCTACAAAAACATGCTTAAACTCAAGATTCATGGTTCTCTAATGATTGTAACTGTTTCTTGATTTTGAACGATTTTATTGATCTGTTAGTACTTGTACAAGTATGTCGTTTAGGATATCTAAACTGTACACTATAATCCGTACATTTTTATACATATATACCCAAGAATAGAAAAAATTAAGACAATAAATATTGAACTCAGAATAACAGTATAAACAAAATGCCAAAATGGCATAGTTTATCTTTGGCCTAGTTGAGTCTTTCTGGTGTGCACAACTCAGGGTCTTGTCGGCCGTCACTTCTGTCCTGAGAAGGGGCAAAAACCAATTTCAATTACGTAAGGCCATCGGTTGTCCTGGCAGAACTAAGTGTATATGATGCCTATATTGCAGAATATACGTACTTGGTTCACAAAGGCTGGTTAGGTGTCCCGCTAACTGGTATAGGTGGAGCAGTAGAATCCCAATCCATTTCTATTGCTTTATTGTTTGTAAAGCTGCACATCACAAGACAAAAGGAACCATGAAAGTCAGAAATCTCACAGCGCTCAACACATTCGCATTATAAAATTCAATAGATGAGATGGCAGGACGGAACTTTGAAAACATAACAGCAAGTAGGATTCATCGTAACCTCGTCGAAGCAATTAGTTTCTCGATCGCTATAACCTGGTTAGGGAGTTTTTTTGTAGCCGCAAGAGTAAACTCGACTTCCCTTCTACTCTCTGGCACACGAGACATTATATCTGTGTAGTTGACATACTGCACAAAGAAGGTAAAATCTGTATTGGAAACCTTTGCCTGCTCATGTGAAAAATGACTTGATTTGCGGACTAAAAAAGGTAAATTCCGCATGATCTGGATATTCTGTAAATGTTGACATTTTTTTTGGTTCCATGAAAAGTTACGTTGTCGCATACCTGAAAGTTATCAAAGGTAGTACAGTGAGGGATCTTAGACTCTAATCCTTTCATCATGTTTGCATTCTTTTCCCCCACTCCAACTAATATAATTGACAAGGGGTATTTGCTGCAAGGATTAAGTCTATAAGGCCAACGATTAAAACGCAAAAGAAGAGACAACGATTAGCAATCAGTGGAAATCAGGCCTAAAAGCAAACCTTGCATTTGAAATTGCAGTTACAGTTTGTTGCTCCTCATCACTTAGCTTGCCGTGCTCCGTATCAGAACTTCTTGTTACCTGTGACCACAAAAAAGATTCCACTATAAGTTCTTGATTATACTAAATTACACATTGTGCAGCTTCTCACTAGTTGATGAGCAAAAAGCTGCAAAAGAAATTCTTATGGAAGTAAAAATTACCGGTCCATCGGCAATCATGACCAAAATATGATGCTGGTCACATTTTTTACTTGCAATACTAGTAGCCATTTCAACAATTCGTACAAATGATTTTAAATCTGCGCAATTTTTTTAACAACATTAGCCACAACACACAATGGAACAGATTTTAATAAATGGTTGAATGGGGGTATATATATTATATATACCTGCCAGTCGCATTTGGCACGCTATCTGTCTGTATCGTTCTACGACTTCCTCAAACCCATGACAGGGTTTCTTATCTTCGTAGAAACTAAAGACGTGCGTATCAAGTGTGGTTGCTGTAAAGAGATATTATCAAAAATTCAAAACCTGGACCTCCCAAGACAAAAAAAAAAGAACAAAGAAAAAAAGGTGCAATACCATCTCCAAATCCAAAGCAGTGAATATAGTTATCCCCACAAATAGCAGCAAGGGTCCTTCCTATAATAGATACCACTTTTTCATAATCGTTTGGGTCGTTTCCTATGTAATGCAAGCTCTTTTCGGTTGTCCCTGAAATCCGCACAACAAGTTTAGCGTATAAATCAGATACACAAGGTGGAGAAAATATTTGATGGGGGCGTTTTTTAAAGGGGGTATGAGGGACAAATGATATGTTGACACGTGCATCTGATATTAATGAATTATGTTTTCAAAAATATAAAAGTAGTGTAATTTTGGAGAGAAAATTTGTTTTCTTAAATGGTGTTGATACTTTTGGAAACATAATTCATTAATATCATATGCAAGTGTCTACAAGTCATTTGTCCCCCATGCCCCCTTCAAAAAACGCCCCCATCAAATATTTTCTCCACAAGGTGTTTCAGAATTATTATTTTTGAAAGTGGGATTAAAACACAAGGTGTTTCAGAATATATGAGAAAATACATGTCTTACACTTGCTTTGAGTGAAACAAAATCCAAGAATAGGATTAACAGACTTAAGACCCCTAGCTTTCAAAGCTTCAGAAACCTGTGGAGAGGAAGAACACTCAATGTGTCAGTAGCCTCCTATAACTAAATTATCTAGATAGCTCAGTACTCACTAGACAGATGGTTCAAACAAAATAAGCCCAAGTCCTAACAGACTTGGGTTAGCCGCCTTACAATTTGATTTCATGATCTCTTAGATAACACCTCTCAACTTCCAAAATAAATAAATAATTCAATTGTAATAAGATTTAGACCAATGAATCAAGTTGAGAGTAGAAGAGAATATTTACCTCATCCAAGGTTCTGTAATCTTTCTTTATCCATGAAAACTTCTTGTCCAACTTACAGATAGAATCAGAAACAGCGGTAGAACCTCCACAACCCAACTTACAGTTGTTCCCCCCCATACGAATGAATCAAAAACTATATATTGGAGCTGATTTTACCCCTTGGTCAATAGGAAAAATCAGAGCAGAGAACTCGCTAGAAGAACTTCGGATCAAAAGTTAAAGCCTTATATGTCAATGAAATTTGAGGCCTGCAGTGTTTGAAGATATATATATAGAAGGGGCCGGATCTCTGAAAATTTGAAATGTCTTGTTTGTTTTTTATCTGTTTTCTCACAGTTCTATGTTTTTGTTTTATGCATGATCCTTGGCCCTTTGAAACTAAATTTAGGAATTGCGATTCAGAAAATTCAGACAAGTTTCTGAGAAGCTGCGTATATAACGTGTTAACTACTGTTTCAACAAATTAACGTGATTAAGCGAAGGAAAGTTTTCGGATATGCTTCTGAAAAGATCCGATTATTATTGTTTGTTGGTATACGCAAGGGATGATAATCAAGGGTTAGTGTTTTTGCAGATAAAAGATACGAGTAGTTCAGATCGTTATGAATGGTCAGCATGCCATGCCATGGCTCTTGGAGAACAAGGACGGTGGTAGAAGTCATTTAGTCTTCAAAATTTTGCGACTAAGTCTTTAAAGTTACGTAGGTAATAAACACCAGTCGATTGCGACGCTTGCTCGCCACTTTGAACGTGGCGAAATCTGGTACATGATATTTGCATTTCATCCCAATGAATTCCAAAACACCGTGAATATGATTTTCAAACACAATAAGCTCCACGACAGCACGCGACTTGCTTCCAGTAATCTAATCTAAAGTACAGTATTGACTTTATAGTACATGTCCCATCTCGGGGTAGTATAAATATGTTATAGCTTTCGGGGTCGTAATCATCATTATAAAACACATTTCTTTTTATGGCTTCTTTCCATGATGATAGGCTGATGACGACCGATAATCTAACTAGAAGGACCATGTAAGTCATGGTCAGGTTTTATTGCTCTTTAAACAACAGATAAAGTCGGTTAAAATTGATAGCAGCCAAAGGGTCACCTCATGGGTTTAATTGTTGGCGTTTGCTGTTTTTTGTTCTTTGTTTTGTGTTGTTTCGTTTTTCTTTAAAAGCTGTTGTTGGCTTTATAGCAACCAAAGGGTCACCCGTCACCTCATGGGTTTAATATTGATGTTCAGACACAAAATTAGTTTTTTTTTTTTTTTTTTTTTCCGAGAGCTGATTGACTGGCAAAATATACAGAATGGGATTGACAATATTGTATCCATTTAGACGGTTAGGATAGAAAAGTTGCACCGAAAGGGCGACCAGTTAGAAAAGGCATCGGATCAAATGGTTCCAAAAACAATGGTGGCCACAAAAGATATGATATTTTCCGAGAAACTCTTTCTTCTGGAACACTGGAAAGAGTATAATGTAACATTGAGTTGGTTAGTTAGTTTAGTTGGACAGGAGTCTGATTCTCGTATTCAGGGTGGGAGGCGTTGGAATCCCTGAATTAGAAATTCAAGAGGGTATGAACATGGATGTAGTTAGTAATGTTCCACCTGTAGTGGAAGGTGCAAGCTCATCTTCCAATGATCCCTCCGTTCCCCCGGGCTTTGAAATCCATAATAGATTTTGTGGAATTGAAGAAAAAGATGAAGAGGAAAAGGAGGTAGCGACGTCTCAATTAGTCTTGGAAGATCCGGAGATAAGCATTGCAAAGCCGTCATCTTCCGAGCCATTGTTCGGTTCTAGTAAGAAGTTAACTTCAAAAGCCAAAGCAACAGGTTTGTTTCCAAATGGCTCTCTAAGTACAAAAAAGAAAAAGAAAATCCCTGAATCAAAAGCTCCTGAAATGATCTCAAAAGATAAACTTTTGGATTATGGTACTTTATGGGGTTTAGAATTTCCCCCTCTAAAGAGTCACCGTGAAGAAATGTTTACGAACCTCAAGAAAAATCACGATGGTTTAGATATAGGGGATGTTGGCTAGCTAAATTGTTAGTCTGTAGTAGTTTCCTTTATGTTCCGAAATTTGAGGTTCGATTTTCAAGTACATGAGTTGTGTTTGATGTTGTCATTACTCTTTGTGTACTTTGAATTTCTTTTTTTTTTAGCTTTTCCTTTGATCTGTTGCTTTTTTTTAGAGCTTTTTTGCTCTCTTCTTCTTGTATGCGCCTGCACATGGCTTATGTGCTTTTGAATCTATTCTCTTGATCGATCAAAAAAAAATATGACGATTTGTTGCATTTTTCCTCTAGCAACCTCTTTGTGGTGCTCGTTGATTTTACCCGGCAGGAACGTAACAGGCTCTCTATATAAACAGATTTCATATGCCATTTCTTATTGGCTCTATATAAATTTTTCAACTGGTAGAGATTACTTTTAAATGGCATTTTTTTCTTTGTTTGGCAAAATTATTATAACTGATACTATGCGAAAATCTCACATTGTTAAAGAAATTAAACATTAATAATATAAGGTACATATATTTATTCATATACATTATATGAAGTAAGCTTATTTCAGCAACAATAATAAAACACACAAATTTTGAAGTGCTATTTCTTGTTGTAGTGAAAACCAAGAACTGTGTAAACAGTCTGAACTACTGACAGTAACAATAGTATAGTTGCAGCCCCTACTATTGAAGCCCAGTTATCGCGCACCCATATCCAATTTCTAGTCGCCTTTTTCTCCCGATGATAATATTCCTTCACCTCTGCAATTGTACGGATAGAAATATGATCTACTTCTCCCAGCACTGTGTCTTTTGTGAGTTCTTTCATTACTTCCACGACAGCCTCATCACTACCCAGAGAACTAACTATAATCCCTTGGGAGCGTAGCGCGTTAACATCACTGGCAGATTGGATAAGAGAGTCCATGAGGTGGATGTAAGAGTTGAGATCTTTGTTTGTACCCACACGAAGTTCATAGACTTTCGAGTTGAAGAATCTATGTGCAGTTTGTTTGTTAACGATGATCGAAGGAAGACTTAATGTTGCATTTTTCTTGTCAAACTTTATCTTGTTGTAACTCCCAACGGTCCTGAATTGGACTCCATACTTGCGGAGCTTTGAAGCGGAAATTCGAATGATTCTTTCCTCATCTCCCCGTTGATGATGGCTTCCTCCTCCCAATATTCCCTTCATATAGGTGTCTAACAAGTGATGGCCTTGGAATCTGGGGGGAGCAAACATAATTGTCGAGAGAATTCTATGTGTGTTCTGCATCCACGAAAGCCAAATTATAGATAACACGTAACAACTACATACTACATATATGCTTGTTGAGTGAATTGCAATTTTAAGCAGTAGTTTCTAAGTTTTCTTACCTCTTCAGATTGTCCTTCAGAAACGGAAAGCAATGTAGAGAGCACTAGGTAAGGTAGCTGGTTCTCCAATAACAACAAGTCTTGCATCACATAGTTATAGTTCAAGTTATGTCCACGATGACCAAAAATAGGGTCAATGTTAGCGTAATCGCGATTATTTTGATTACCCTTCAAGACAGATAGGAATTCAATAAGGAAAATTCCATCAACCATCATGAGTTTAACGAAGCCATCATCATCATTTTTCCACCTTTCCATCTGCTCGACATCCTGCTCATAACTTTTCCTCAATTGATCCACAACTAGCATCAGTCTGGCTACATAATCTTGTTTAGTTGCGCGTGCCCGGGATCTCTTGAGGAAGTGAAGTAGAGCTCTTTTCTTGTGTAATTGCATTTTCATCAAGTGAGGTTGACCATAGTGGTATGGACCAATGGATACCATTTTTGGCTTGTAAGCATCTGGATTTCTCTCTTTGATATAAGTTGGTATGATGAATATCTGTAGGTTCTGTTGTCGATTCTTCTCCAGCAATATGTTCGTGTTCGTATGTAGGTAAGGCTTCTCTAACTCCATATACATGTCATCTTGATCCAAGTTGAGGTTGTTGATCATTTCCGATGGTGTTTCTCCCATATATCTCAAGACCACACAAATACTATTTTTTTTCTAGATTTTATTTGCCTACCTCTTGAATCTGTATTCTTTAGTTTGTTCCCTTTTCAGATAAAAAACAATCTCGATCTTTCTAACGAGAGTAGAGGGAATAAACCAAATTGGATCATATATCAGTATGTGAGTGCTTCAACAAAAAAAAAACGACTAAGTAAACGTACGCGTCTAACTTTTAATATTTTAAACAAGAGCGGCCGTAAGTCAGCCTAATTACGAGAAAATACCAATATTACTGTAATATAGTGGTAAGGGTTAATTAGTATTTAGGTCGTAAGTTTTGGTATGTCTTTGAGTTTGGGTCGTAAGTTTGTCCGTTTTTGAGTTTGGGTCGTTGACCCCGTTAGTCAACCGGTCAAACTGTTAGTGTAAGTCAACTTCAGTTAGTAACGTATTTACGCATTTTGTCGAGGCTCTAGAGACTTCGTTAGAAGTCGGAATTAAGTGTTTGACCCCATATTAGAAAGAAGAAATAACCACCTTCCAAACTCACTTAAAAAATCCAGATTCCGAGTTCAAATGGTCAATCAAAAGTATGCACAAACAAGGTCACAAAACTGCGTAGCTACAGATTTCAGCTCAGGACAGCTATTTTCCGGGGAACATATCTCCTAAACGAAAAATCCGATTGCTAATCACTTTTAACTAATTAAAGAAAAGACATAGAGGAACGTTTTTCGTTAAGAAGGTGTCGCCTAGTTCCCTACCTAATGGTGCCGGTTTTTCAACTTTCGAAGACAACCAGATTGTGATATGAAAGTTGAAAAACCGTATTTCGACATAGTTTTTTTCTGCCCCTAGTTGTCTGCGAAACTGGTACCAATAGGTAGGGAATTAGGCGACACTTTCTTAACGAAAACCGTTCCTCTATGTCTTGTCTTTAATGAGTTAAAATTTCATAGCACTCGGATTTATCTTTTAGGAGATATGTTCCCCGGAATGTAGCTCGCTTGAGCTGAAATCTGTAGCTACGCAGTTTTGTGACCTTGTTTGCGCATACTTTTTATTGACAATTTGAACTCGTCATCTGGATTTTTAAAGTGTGTTTGGAAGGTGGTTATTTCTTCTTTCTAACATGGGGTCAAACTCTTAATTCCGACTTCTAACGAAGTCTCTAGAGCCTCGACAAAATGCGTAAATACGTTACTAACTGAAGTTGACTTACACTAACAGTTTGACCGGTTGACTTAGTTGACTAACGGGGTCAACGACCCAAACTCAAAAACGAACAAACTTACGACCCAAACTCAAAGACATACCAAAACTTACGACCCAAATACTAATTAACCCTAGTGGTAAAGCTACTTGGTAACAATATAGGTGACATGACTTTGAACTCACCGGCACTTATCTATTAGTTTTGGGGGAACTTATTTGTAGTCCTTTTTCTTTTTCTTGTTTATGAGTAGCCCATCATTAAAATCCATAATATATGAAACCCAAATTAATACTAATTTACTATATTAACCTTTTATCATATTGACTAATTTATTATCCTATATTTGTTTATTGTTTCTAACAAAAATATCAAAAACGTCTTCTTAAATTATTCCTAAATATATTCCGTCTTTTATCACGCTTCTTGTTAACTCTTTTGACTTGTTCCTAAAACAACTCATCAACACATTAATTACTTCACTAAAATTATCATCGCCAACTAATGATAATGCAGAAAGCGTAATTAGAGATTTAGAGTTTATATTAATTTTTATCATAATTAGGGCTTAAATCAGCTCCTTAAAATTCTCCTAAACGTCAGTTTGAATGTGAAAATTCGGCTTTATCACGATTTAATGATAATTGCATTATGAATGTGAAAATCCTAGTTTTCACAATTTAGTGATAATTACAAATTTCAGATCTCAAATTTTAGGGATAATTAAAATTTTCCACCCGTTATAATCGGTTAACGGATCTTTGAAAATTCGATTTTTCATAAACATCGATGATAAAATAGCCGAAAATTTAACTTTTTTTATAGGAAATACAATCGGATCTTTATTTTGCTAGCACATTTAGGGGCGACTCAGTCGCAATTAGGGGCGACACTAAAAGACAAAAAAGGTCACCCAAACGTAAATTTGAGCTACCCCTTATCTGCGATTTTTTAAAATGGCAACTATACCCTTTTATAATTGGTAGCCAAAACAACAATCGGTAGGTTAGTTTGTAATCGATAGGTTAAATTGAAAATATACCTACCGATTATTGTGTAGATACTTCAGAAAATAATCCTTTGTTTATTCGGTAGCATATCGAAATTTTAAGGCTACCGATTATAAGGAGCCCCTTATATAACCTTGGCCAAATCCCGAGGTTCGAGGGTGCGAGCCAACCATAACCACTTGGCTTGGGCATGGATTTATCTGTAATCGGACGGATAATATGTTAAAACCCTACCGATTATAAGTTGCCCCAAAATGATATTATTTCTAAAATCCTTCACGTAGAGAATTTAGAAATCTTCGATAATCGGTAATTTATACAACTACAAAACCTACCGATTATATCGAGCCCCAGATCGTACCTTTTCCATATTTCATAGGTTTTGAGTGTACACAGCCAGCCATAACCACTTGGTGCGTGTTTTGGGTGCAGCGGTAATCGGAAGTTTTATATATTACAAAACCATCCGATCATAAGTAGCCCCAAAATGATTTTTTGCGAAAATCCTTCATGTATTGAATTTTGAAATCTGCTATAATCAGTAGGGTATCTACCTTAAAAATTTTCCGATTATGTTGTTATTTGGTTCCAGGAAACCAATTTTTTTGACACGGAATAATCGGATATTAAAAAAAAAATATATCCTACCGAATATAATTATTCGGATGTCAGGGTGAAGATTTACCATCCAATTGTTGGGTGGTTTGGCTACAGAATAGAAAGTTTTTGGGCACAGAATAATCGTAAGGAACTCATAAAAACAAACTACCGTTTAATATAATCGTTAACCAGTGAAGGAATATATATTCCCGATTATGGTGTTATTTGGTTCCAGGAAACACATTGTTTTCACACATAATAATCGGAAATGAACCATTAACAACACTACCGAATATTGTTATTCGGAAGGATTGGTGAAAAATAACCCTCCGATTGTGGTGTTGTTTTGATACAGAGGGAAAGTTTTCTTTACACATAATAATCGAATGGAAGATTATATTATTAACCTTCCGATTCTGACTACATGTTTTGCAAAATATCCAGAATCGGTAGGTTAAAAATATATAAAGCTTCCGATTCTGACCATAAATGCAAAAATCCCAGAATCGGTAGGTTCTTTTATAAACTTAACCCTCCGATTGTGTTCCAGAATTCAACACTTACATGTGTTATCCTGTGATTCGCTTGAGAGTCATCGTTAAATGCATAAACATAGAAATATAGCCATTCATAATCCATAAAAGGAAGAATTCACAATCCATAAACATAACGTAGCAACTAATAATCCGACCCAAACTTTTAAAACGACCTAATCCAGCATAAACTTTGAAAACCATAAAGTTAACTAAAAAAGCGAGAGTTTACAACATCGAAAGTTTATTTCTTCTTTTTTCCCATGACTTTGCGATTCTGACTGCCTCTACCACTTGGACGAACATCATCACCGGTTTCATCAAATTGAGTGCTCGGTGACGCCCGAGTTCTTTTTTTCACAACCTTTTTAGGTTGCTTGACTTTATCCCCAAACCGAGATGCATAATCTTCATTGTCAATGTTATCAATCATCTCTTGGTACTCTTTTATCTTCTCAAGTGGCACAGGCTGTCCGGCTTTTATGAAATTAGTGCACCATTTGGACAAACCTCTTAACATGTTCATCTGTTTTAAAACATAGCATACCATCAAGGATGGATCTAGCCTGATTTTGACCCATAAAATAAAACTAAATTAAGAAACCAATACGTACCAATCTATCGAAACCCGGAGGTTTGTCTTTGAGGATACTCTTATATAGTGCGGGCTTTGCTTTAAGATCACGGATTACGCGAAAATGAGAAACATCCCGATACCAATCCATATAGTTGGGAGCATTTTCATAACCGTTGTTGGCTTGCCTTCCACCGCTGATCAAGAAATCCATCCTTCTATCCCCATGGTGTTTGCAGGATGGGTTACCCTTGTAAACCACTGTGATAGAAGTTTTATCCGAATTATATTTATCCACATCCAACCAAAAATTCCCATTGATGTGGCACTTTGGTAAAGCTTGTACATAACCGTTTTGTCGCATCACCCTCAAGGCATTGTACATCACGTATCCGGTTGGGTGCCACAATGACCCAAAATAAAGGGCCAAATCGGACCGACCTGCGATATGTCCATTATCTCGGTCTTCCTTGTATGGATCAAAGCATATGTCTTGGGCTTTCAGTGAGTCCAAAACCTCCTTCAAACGAATCAGCTGCTGCTCTTTTGATCTAGAATGGTTGTCATCGAAGACGTACTTCTTTCCTCTAGGCTGACCTGACGCCCACCCCTGTTTTTGAATGGCCAATTCCAAGATAGGAAAGTGGTCGTAGATCCATGTCTGTATTGACATTTTTGCAAGTTTTAAGAAATTGTTTCTTCAATGGTAGTGTTATAAAAAAACAACAAAGTATGTAGGAATAATAAAAATACTTGTAGTAGACTCACGTTCCCGTCTACTTGGCTAATTCCAAGCCTCGACGCCTTTCTCAACTCTTCCATCAACCACGCATGGCATGCCGTGCCCCAAGAGTACTCATGCACTTTATTGAGGGGATCCAGTAGTTGTAAAAGGTTGGCTTCGACCCGATTGCCACTAGTATTGGGGAAAATTACACATCCCAATACACATAGGAGATATGCGGTGGCCGCATGGTTCACTTGCTCATCAGTTAAAGTTCCGTTCTCTTCTTTTGCCTTGGTACCCTTGAACATATCCATCAGAGTACCAATGTTGAATTGTCTGGTTTTATACCCCATGCATCTCTTGAACTCAGTTTTTGATGTTTCTTCATCCCAACCAAAACACTTGTTAGTTAGAGCATAGAGTTTAACCCATTCCAACTGCTTTGTGAACTCATCCCTGACACCGTTTCCATGGTCAGGGAGTCCAAGAATCTGCACAGCATCATCTGGGGTAATCGTCATCTCTCCAAACGGCATATGGAAGGTGTCGGTCTCAGGATAAAGTCTCTCCACAAACGCCGATATAGCCACCCGGTCATGTTCCAAAGATAGAGTTTTCAGCAGCATTAGCCAACCCCGAATTTGCAATAATTGTGTTGAACATTTGACACTCACCGGATAAAGGCCATTCCAGCATTTTAGGTGGTGCGGCGGTGGGTTTGAGTAAACGAACCGCATCGGAATGGTACTATTATACACATGACAAGTTAAAAACAAATTATAATTACCTAAACTTATTACCCTTAAAACTACTATTACGATTACACAAAAAAATTACGTACATAAAACGGATACGATTATTACCTCAGTTTCATATATTTCTCTTTCCCAGGAATCTTTGTATCCAAATAACAATTCTCCTCCATCAGCCGGCATCCCAAGGATTGTTCCTTCTGGAATATCCTTCACCTTGAGTTCTTTTGGGACTAGGTGTTTCGCCTTCTTTCGAGGGGGATTTTTCTTTTCGGCTTCTCCTTCTTCTTGCGCACCACTGGGTTGTCCATCTTCCATAAATATTTCTTCTGGTGCTTCTGGTTCAATAGCAGGTTAAATTTCAGGATGTGATTGTGGAGCAGGTGGTTGTACAACTGATTGTATTGGCTGTGATTGTGGGGCACTTGAGCGAAAAACTTCTTCAAGTGGGTCTACTTGTGGGGCAGGTTTTTGAGTTCCATGTTTATCACTTGAAGTGGATTTAGTGACCCTAGCTCTCCGAGCACTAGCTGTCAAGTTATTACGCCTTTCCATCCTTGCACTATCCGAGACCATTGCGTCTTCGAGTTTTTTTCCTCGCCTATCCCTAAATAGCATGAAATGGTAAAATAGATTTATACTCGGAAGTATAAGTTAAGAATAAGCGTCCGATTATAAATAATCGGAAGCATATTTTCACCATACTCTAGCGAATACACATAATCGGACACCAAAAATATATTATACTTGCCGAATATGCAGCAGTTTGTGTCCAAGAGATACATAAGCCTATTATAATCGGAAGGAAACCTATGATTTTAGCAACCAAATATGACAAATGTTCTTTACCAGTGGGAATTGTAGGAATAATCGGAAGTTTACAAATATATATAACCTCCCGATTCTGTGTAATAACCGAAAACCATAAAACAAAATTTCGTGATTTCTTCAAATTAAAGTAATAAAATCCCAAATCTAACAATAGAATGTTACCTAATAGGGGCCATCTGGAGTTGCCTGAGAGTTTGGTTATCGGAATCATCTACATCAGGGACTTGTTCTTCATCACCTTGTTCGCGTTCTTCGTGTTCTTCGGTGAGAACCTCTTTATTACGGGCAGGCACTCCAATGTTTGAATCACCCCCACGAACCACATTTTGGTTTCGACCCGATTTACGCACTTTATCTTTCATCTTCTTAGAGAATATTCGACGATTATTCGATTCGACGATTAACGATAACAATGTATTGAAGCGGAGTTAACGAGGGGGAGAGTTTTGCTCTCTGTATTCGGAGAGCAAGAAGAGGATGGGAGAGTTGAAGTTGAAAAGAAATGAAATGAGAAAAGAATTTAGGTTTACATCGGTTTTATCTTTCAAAGGTACTATAATCAGATGTTAAACAAGACATTTAGGCTACCGATTATATGTTTCCCCTAACCACTTGAAGCTTGTTTTGCAACGTAGCATAATCGGTGGTTTATTATACTAAATTAACTTCCGATTATAGGTTGCCCAAAAAATGAGTTTTTCTTAAAACCCTTCAATTCCACAATTTTGAAAATAAATATAATCGGTAGACAATTTGGCTACCGATTATATGTTTCCCCTAACCACTTGAAGCTTGTTTTGCGACATAGCATAATCGGTGGTTTATTATACTAAATTAACTTCCGATTATAGGTTGCCCCAAAAATGAGTTTTTCTTAAAACCCTTCAATTCCCAAATTTTGAAAATAAATATAATCGGTAGACAATTTGGCTAACGATTATATGTTTCCCCTAACCACTTGAAGCTTGTTTTGCGACGTAGCATAATCGGTGGTTTATTATACTAAATTAAATTCCGATTATAGGTTGCCCCAAAAATGAGTTTTTCTTAAAACCCTTCAATTCCAAAATTTTGAAAATAAATATAATCGGTAGACAATTTGGCTACCGATTATATGTTTCCCCTAAACACACCTTTGCCAAAATTTCACAAGTTTTAGGTTAATGAGCCAGCAGTAACCACTTGGTGCGTGTTTGCGGCGTAGCATAATCGGTGGTTTATTATACTCAACTATCTACCGATTATAATAATCGGACTCTTTCACATTCAATCGGTAGGAAAGGTACTATATTATGGTGTTGGGAATTTATTTTGGAGTAATAGTCCCAATGACTCCCGATTAAGTGAGAGACCTCCCTCAAAAAATAGGAGAAGTGGGTATATTTTTACACTACTTACGATTATAGATAGCAAACTTCCATAAACATGAATGGGTACGAAGAAGTACGTGAAGTTGTTGAAGATCAAGATTCATTACCGTTTAAAGATGACGATTTGGGGTATTTATTGAATGATCCACACTTTGATGGAGATGAAACCCTAGAGGACGATTTAATGGAAGAATTTGGACAATCACCCGAAATCAAAGGTAACAATGCGTCAAAAAATCAGGTATGTTGTTAACAAACTCTAATAGCAATGTTATGTGTGCTTGTGTGTGATTTTGAACGTGAAAATTCGTCACCTGTTATGCATTGAATGCCATTAACGAATATTAATCGGTAGTCATATTATTATAATTATCTACCGATTATTTACAATCGAGAGTATTATATGTATTAACTTACCGAATACAATAAAAATCCCAAATTGAGATGTTCAAATTGTATTGATCGGAAGTTTTATAATTAACAAAACTTCCGATTATAAATAATCGGTAATGTGTGTTAGTATTCTTTTACCGATTGTTATACAATCGGTTATACAATCATAAAACTTTTATCCGACTATTAATGCGTAACATGTTGTTGTGGTGCGTAGGATGACGAATATTATTTAAGGACTGATACTGCCGTACACTATGAAAACGATTTGGTATGTTCATGAATTATCTTTTCTTTGTCGAATCATGTATGTTATATGGTTATGCTTATTTTGTTTGTTTTGTTTTATACGCATTTAGATATTTCAAAGTAAGAAGGAGGCCAAGGCTTGGCTAATGAACAAGGAAAAAGAGAACATGTGCGTGGTAGTTCAAAACCCTTGTGTGAAGAAGGGTCGGTTTGAAATGACTTGTGAGCGAGGTGGGGTGAAGAAGAGTCACGAGGAAAAGAATAGTAAGTATGTAAGAAAGACGGATAGAAAGAAATACCGAACTCATACAAAGAAAATTGGATGCCCCTTTAAGATTGTCTTCAATAAGCCCAATGGTAAGGATAGTGTAGAGTGGAAAATGTCTAAAGTTGCTAATGGTTGTCATAACCATGATGATCTGGATACTCTTGTTGGACATGTAATGGTTGCGAAGTTAAAACCACATGAAAAGGAGACGGTGCGGTCAATGCGGATCCAAAAGCCGAGTGCGATCTTAAGTAAAATTAAGGCGGACGACCCCGACAACTTGTCATCTTTGTCTACTATTCAGTCGGAGCTATCTACGATCAAAAGGACGGAATGGGATGGTAGAACGGTCATACAAAAATCTCAGTGGTTAGCTGCGTTACATGACTACACGTTGAGAATGGAAGAAAGGGATGGTAAAGTGGTACGTATTTTCTTGGCACATCCCGAAATGATAAAATTGGCTCAGTGTTTTCATCAAATTTTTTTGATAGATGCCACTTACAAGACAAACAAATATAACATGCCGTTGTTGAACATTTCTTGTCACACGTCAGACAAAAACACGTTTACAATTGCATGGGGTTTAATGGATCATGAGAATAACGTGAGTTTCATTTGGATGTTGGAGACGTTGAGGTCCATTTATAATGGGGATGATTTTCTGAGGGTTATTGTAACGGATAATGATAAAGCATTAATGCATGCAATAAGGGTTGTGTTTCCTGAAGCCCGAAACTTGCAATGTACGTGGCACATTCAATGCAACATCAAACACAATATCTCCATTTCCAAGCTAAAAAACAGAAGAAGGGTACAAAGAGGTCGAAGGAAGAGGATGAGCGCATTAGTAAATTAACCGTGGAAGAAAAAAAGGAAGAGAAGAGGTTATTTGATGAAAAATGGAAGGACGATGGAATTATTTGGAGATTGTTCATGAAAGCGTGGGACAAAATCGTGTGGTCGAATACCGAGGAAATTTACTAACGGAACTTGAAGAAATTGGAGGATGAATATGGAAAGGACTACCCAAAACCGGTTGAATATTGTAAAACACAATGGTTAACGATCAAGGAGAGGTTTGTGTTTGCATGGACATATGAATGTCGCAATTTCAAGAACGAGGAGACAAGCATAGCGGAGGGGTCTCATTGCCGGTTAAAGAAATTACTTAAAGGTAGTCAAAATGGAGTTGTATCTATCCAAGAAGCAATTCATGAATTCACGAATCGAGATCTCGTTAAGATTAAGGGTTCTATGCAATTAAGTGTACATAGATTCCCGACGGAACATGAAAAGGAAAGATTGCTTCTAAGGGGCATTGTTCATAATGTTTCAAGATGGGAAATAAATCACATGATGAAAAAATTGAAGTTATATAGAAATTACAATGACGAGAATACGGTTTGTATTTGCAAAGATATGATAGGTATTGATTCACAAGATAAGTTAAATCGAAAAATTCTCCGACGCGTCCGTTTATTGAACCAATTCGCCAGAAAAGATCAGCAGAGTGACGGTTGTTTGGGTTACCGGTGTCGGCGCAGAATTTTTCGTGAATTCTCCCCAAATAACTCATACTCATTATGCCTCCTTGCCTCCGTTCTGCTCCCCGTCTCGGATAGAATTGAACGTAGCACCTACATAAAGATAAATCTTCTTCAATCGTGAACTCCGTTGGATTAATGAATGGTTGGGCCATTATGTTGAAGACGAAGTTGGAGAGAGTTTACATGTATTTTTGTTCCATAGAGGTACAATCCTTATATAGGGTTTAGAGTTCCAACGACTCTTTTTCTGTTGGGGAAAATGTATAATCGGTAGCCAAATAAGGTATTTAGCTACCGACTATACAGAAACCCCAAATTTTGTTTTGGGAGAAATCTCAAATTTACGAATTTGAGAACTAGAATAATCGGTAGTTTATATGACTACCGATTATAAGTTGCCCCAAATTTTGTTTTGGGAGAAATCTCAAATTTACGAAATTGAGAACTATAATAATCGGTAGTTTATATGACTACCGATTATAAGTTTCCCCAAATATTGTTTTGAGAGAAATCTCAAATTTTACGAATTTGAGAACTATGATAATCGGTAGTTTATATGACTACCGATTATAAGTTGCCCCAAATCTCTTCTTTGGGAGATACTATAATCGGTAGTATAGTGAGGTTATTATTACTACCGATTGTTATAGGACCAAGATTCACGTTTGGAACGAAATCTATATTAATCGGTAGTCAAATATGATTATTAACCTTCCGATTTTGTGTTACATAATCGGTCACAAAATTGCTTCCGATTATATAAGGGCATTAACGTAATCTCCACGTTTTTTGACACCCCTTAACGTGGCCTCTGGGTTGGGAATAAAAAAGTCGCCCCTAATTGCGAATGAGTCGCCCCTAAATGTGCCAGCTTTATTTTACATGCCATACGACTATGAGAATTTTTAAAGTTTAGTGATAATCCGAATTTTCAGATGTTGCATTTTGTGAAAATGACAATTATCATCAACTTCTGAAAATTGATAATCGTAATTATCACCTCTTATTGAAAATTCTAATTTTCACAATATATGAATAATCAAAACTTTTTCATATCTTATTCAATTTAGTGATTATTTCAATTTTCCAACCTTTTTTAAGTCGTAACAAAAAATTGTGGCTCCATTTTTACTTTAGGTCGTGAACCAAATTAGAATCAGGACTTCCATAACAAACTAGAGAATAGGTTGTTCTTCATGGATTTGTAGAATTATTGATGCAAGTACAACATGTTGGAAAATACAGGGTAATAGAGGATGAAAACAGAGATTGAAAAGAATGTTGTAACACAAGCTTCAAGACCTTACGATTCTTTTCAGCAATTATTTCGACCCTTCCCAAATAATTGGCGAGTACAATTGGTCAGTGAAATATTGCCTTCAGGATAGAATGAAGCCCAAACAACGTGGTTGAATTCAAGAGTTGTACTCCCTTGATCCAACCAAGAACACACAGTATTTTTTTTCTAAAGATGCTTAGAGAGAAAGAATATTTTTTTGATGATTGAGATGGGAGAAAGCCTTCGCTATTTAAAGAGGTATTCATGCCTTTTCGTGATGTCTTTTCATCACGAACAGACGCTTTCAACGGGCATCCATTAATGGTGCATTTTCAGAAGAAACCTAATGGGAACGGACAGGTTTTTGTAGAAAATTCTGGAAACTTAAATAGGTTTTGAATTTCAAAACCAGAAAAAAATATTCTACGAGACGCTGTCTCTCACTCTACTAGGGGGCGTTGCCCCCTAGACCCCCACGACCCGACTCTGCTCTACCCCTCTTTTGTAGCGGCAAACATTATTGAAAATATCTAACAATCTCCCCCTATTTTCAAAATTGAAAAAATCATAAAACAAAGTAAAAAAACTTTTAAACCAGAGGGGCTGCATCACCTAAGTGACTGCCTACGTACCCGAGTGGGATCAAGCCATCGTAGTTCACGCTTAGTTGGGAAATAAGCATCTTCGTAGAAATCAGCACATAAATGATAGGTATCTTTTGGATTTGAACCTTCACTTAGTGTAAGGAATTCAAAGCCTTATCGAGGTTCAGTGGTGAAACCAGTCTTGAACCAAGTACCCCATATGATAAAACCGGAATCTCAACACATACTGATTTCTGTGATTGTGTGTTATGTATCCAGCACATTAATGGCCATGTGCTTATCCTGTATTCATGAGTCTCTCAGAGAACGGTCTTTTTCTCTTAGGAAACGGCCTGATTTCCATACTCATATAGGTAAGTCTCGAAGGTGTTTCCAACTCTCACAAACACTTGCATTCTATCAGAGTAGCATTGGACCTGCGAGACACCTTGTAAAAGTTAGACTTATTAAGGATTTTCATCCATCCCTAATTTTCTTGCAGAACCATTGCACTAATTTGAAATGGGAAGTTAATTATTAGTGCATCATGACCACTTCCATAACTTGTTGGTACCACATTGAACCTTGTCTATCTTTTTCAAACATAGGTTGGGTTTATGCTATGGGGGTCAACTTTCATTCACAAACCTTCCATTTCCCCACATTTTATTGAAAACACTACTTTTGGTAGACTCTTTGTGAATGGGTCTGCCAAGTTCTTCTTTGATTCAATAAAGTTAATCAAAACTACTCCCCTTTTGAGTAGTTGTCTCACAATTTGATGCCTAAGACTTGCCGGGAGGGGCTACGAACCCCCCTTTTGTAGCGGCAAACATTATTGAAAATATCTTACACTACAAACCCATTAGTATGTCTTTCAGCTCTAAAAACAACGATGGCAACTACCAATAGGAAGATGGCGATGGACGATGATGATGTAGATATATAATGGCGGTAGTAGACTAGTAGTGCACATCGACTGCATATGAAGTGTTTGGAGAAGATTAATCCTAATACTGTTAAAACACTCGCACAAAAAAGAATTTGGAAAAGAAAGAAATCAGAAGAAGAAGACGGGTCTAGCTGCTGCAGCCTTAAATAACGGGAGCAAATTGATTGAAAAGAGGTAAAATATTTTAGGTAAACAAAAACCTTAATCGAGGGGAATACCTGCAGCAATTTTTGGTAATATTTTTGACCACAAAAAACGCCATAATTAAATGATTGTCAACATAATTTATTTTTAATATACCTTTGTTAATAGTTTTTAACTAATTAAAGTTAATTTGGTCCATCGTAAAATGTGTAATTACAAATCAAATCTAAAACTAATAATCTTAGCCGTAGGGTGTGAATTTTGGGTTACAGATATATTTTATTTTAATGATGGGTTTCTAAAAGAGAAAAGAATCAGACTTGAGTTTCTGAGAAGTTTCCATATTAAAGAACTATATATATGAAAAAATATATTACGCCAGCAGCATGTTCTTTTATATTAAAAATGCCCGAACAGATCAAATTCCTACTTCTTCTTTTTTTTTAAATGCCGGACAGCCGGATGTGACTTGCCCCTTGAACAAAATCGGAAGGCAAGTCTTGTTAGATCGTGTGCTTTTCGATTGGAAAGCGTTCATAAGTAGTTATAACTTGATTTGATTATCAACCCGATCAAAATGTTTTTATATTAATTCGTATATTATTAGTAAATTAATTACTAATAATTTATTTGAAAATTTTAAATTAGTAATTTGCGAAGAAAGTGCACTAATGTTTAGTTAAATTTCCCGACATGTTCCAGAAAAGATTAAAGAATATTAGAAAGATTAAAGGAATATTATAGTAACCTGCTGAAGTTTTTTACACAATGGATTATGTAGATTTGAAAAAAGGCTACCACATCCAAGGTTTTTTACACGATGGTGACGGGTGATGGAGAATTAGGGTTCGATTTCGGAGAGGGAGCCTGAGAAACGGCTACCACATCCAAGGAAGGCAGCAGGCGCGCAAATTACCCAATCCTAACACGGGGAGGTAATGACAATAAATAAAAATACCGGGATCTTCGATTCTGGTAATTGGAATGAGTACAATCTAAATCCCTTAATGAGGATCCGTTGGAGGGCAAGTCTGGTGCCAGCAGCCGCGGTAATTTCAGCTCCAATAGCGTATATTTAATTAAGTTGTTGCAGTTAAAAACCTCGTAGTTGGACTTTGGGTTGGGTCGTCAGGTCCGCCCTTTGGGTGTGCACCAGTCGTCTCGTCCCTTCCACCGGCGATGCGTTCCTGGCCTTAATTGGTCGGGTCGTGCCTCCGGTGCTGTTACTTTGAAAAAATTAGAGTGCTCAAAGCAAGCCCAAGCTATGGATACATTAGCATGTGATAGCATCATATGATTTCGTTCCTATTGCGCTGGCCTTCGGGATCGGAGTAATGATTAACATGGACAGTCGGGGGCATTCGTATTTCATAGTCAGAGGTGAAATTCTTGGATTTATGAAAGACGAACAACTGCGAAAGCAATTTCCAAGGTTTTTTCATTAATCAAGAACGAAAGTTAGGGGCTCGAAAACGATCAGATACCGTCATAGTCTCAACCATAAACGATGCCGACCAGGGATCGGTGGATGTTTCTTTTAGGACTCCGCCGACACCTTATGAGAAATCAAAGTTTTTGGGTTCCGGGGGGAGTATGGTCACAAGGATGGAACTTAAAGGAATTGACGGAAGGGCACCACCCGGAGTGGAGCCTGCGGCTTAATTTGACTCAACACTGGGAAACTTACCAGGTCCAGACATAGTAAGGATTAACATACTGAGAGCTCTTTCTTGATTCTATGGGTGGTGGTGCATGGTCTTTCTTAGTTGGCTAATTCGGTTAACGAACGAGACCTCGGAACCAGCTATGCGGAGGATTCCCTCCGCGGCCAGCTTCTTAGAGGGACTATGTCCGTTTAGGCCACGGAAGTTTGAGGCAATAAAAGGTCTGTGATGCCCTTAGATGTTTTGGGCCGCACACGCGCTACACTAATGTATTCAACGAGTATATAGCCTTGCACGCTCAGCGTGTTCACCTAGAACGTCAGCGCTCTAGTGTTCGTGCTTCTCCCCCTTAATTGGCTCGAGTTGCTAGTTCTACTACAAACTGTCTTTGTTTGGTGGACAATACGTGTTGGGGTATGAGTGGTGTCCTGGGTAATCAAGTTCTTGTTGGCTCTCTGCATCTAGCGACAAACGATAAGCCAGATTTACCCCCAGCCCCGCCACATACGGTTGAGCGTTAAGGCCTTTTATATATAGCATCTGACGGAGCCAGGTGTATGCCTCAATTTGAGTTAGGGCAACTCTCTCGAGGGCCCAATCTTCGTGACGTAGCATCTGACACCATGCCCTCCTGGGTAGGCATGCTTTTGCTTGTTTGTGTCTGGGTAAAACTCCCCGTTAACCCTCATGACGTAGCATCTAACCAAAAGCCTCCGGGTATTCAGGTATATACCTACATTGCCAGGGTAACACTCTATCGATGGCTATACCATCAAATTGCGAATAATTTAAACCATCTCCTAACAAGTATGCAACTCCGGTAGGTAGCTGAACTCACTAGGAATCGACTAACACCTTCCTTAAGTCGTGTTCGGCGTATCCGACGATATGGTAGGATGGGATATGATCATGGATACGTCAAGTAAGAATTTTCCGATCTCGGCTCAATGAGAACCAACCCTTGTCACCACGTTTTGGGTGTGCTCCCCACATAAGACTAAGATTAAATAACGGTCCTATGAACCCGCTAGGGAACTGACTAACACCTTTCCTATGTCGGGTTATGGCGAACCCAGTAAGGTAATAAGAGGGGAGACTTGTCATTGCCATGGATTGGAAAACAATCTCTGATTTCGGTGCGGAAGTGCCAGTTTACTGTGCCCCTCCTGTGTGTTCTCCCCACACAACCTGTTCCCAAGCCAGGATAAAAGGAACGGATTTGGGCTCGGAAATAGGAACCAAGCTGGGGAAGACATCCTGAACTTCGCAGTGGATTTTGAACTCACGATTGGAAATACTTTCTTTAAGAAAAACAAAATACACTTGATCACCTATAAGTGTGCACAACGTACGACCCATATCGACTATATCCTCGCAAGGAGAGAGGATAGACAAGCTTGCATAGACTGCAAGGTCATACTGGGTGAGACTGTGGTCTCCCAACATAGACTCCCGGTAGCCTACTTCTATATTCAGACGCGCTGTGATTGGAAGAGAACCACAAAACCACCAAGAACTAGGTGGGGGAACCTCATGGAAGGTCTTGCACGGGCCTTCAGAGATAAGGTTCTATCATAAAGTATGCTCTGTGAGGAAGGCGAAGTGGAACACATGTGGAAAGAAACAGCGCGCTAGTCGGATCTGTCAACTAGCAGTAGAAGTATTTGGAGAATCTAAAGGCAATGGAAAGCGTGACACGAAGCAAACCTGGTGGTGGTATATAGAGGTATAGCAGGCCATCAAGGACAAGAAAGAGCGCTTCAATGAGGCACGGGCCCTCGAGAGCGAAGAAAACCTCCAGAACTATAAGGCTGCCAGAAAGCATGCAAAGCAAATGGTGGCACGGGCGAAAGGAAGGTCTTATGAGGACTTCTACCAAAATCTAGGCACGAAAGAGAGGGGAAGGAAATCTACAAGATTTCTCGGATGCAGGAAAAGAAAACTCGAGACATAATCCAGGTCAAATGCGTTAAGGCGGCTGACGGACGAGTTTTAGTGGAAGATGTGGAGATAAAGGTACGGTGAAAAGAATATTTCGATGAACTCCTCAATCTAGGGGGAGACAACCCATATGTAAACCTAGGGGACTCTGGTGAACCCGTAGACCCGTCCGAGGAGCTAGCCCATCAGGATCATCCTAGAAAGTGAAATCAAAGAGGCCCTAAAGAGAACAAAGAGGGGGAAGGCGTTGGGACCTGACGCCATACAGCCCATACACATCGAGGTGTGGAAGTGCCTGGGAGATGATGGGATATCTTGGTTGACCAAGCTATTTAATAGTATCATTAGGTCAAATCGGATGCCGGAAGATTGGTGAAGAAGCGTCATTGTTCTGATCTTTAAGAATAAAGGGGATATACAGAACTGTACAAACTACATGGGCATCAAACTAATGAGCCACATAATGAATCTTTGGGAACGCGTCATTGACCGCCGGCTTCGAGGGGAAACTGTCGTAATGAAAAACCAATTTGGCTTTACGCCTGGAAGATCGAGGACATAAGCGATTTTCCTGGTTAGATAGATGATGGAGTGATACTGGGAACAAAAATGTGACCTACACATGGTATTTATTGACCTTGAGAAAGCTTATGAAAAAGTTCCTCCATAGGTAATATGGTGGGCACTACAACAAAAAAGGGTATCCTAGAAGTACAAACCCATAATCAAGGATATGTATGAAAGAGCATTCACAGGTGTCCGGACATGCGACGGAGTATCGAATGACTTTCCTATAAAGATAAGACTGCACCAAGAATCAGCCTTGATCCCTTACTTATTTGCGCTAGTAATAGATCAAGTTACGAAGGATGTACATGTTGAGATCCTGTGGTGTATGCTCTTCGCAGACGATGTGGCGCAAATTAGGGAATCGACGGAAGAGGTAGAGGAGAAACTAGAGTTGTGGGGGAAAACTCTGGAATCGAAGGGATTCAGACTCAGTAGGACCAAGACTGAATACCTGAAGTGTGATTTTGATGATACCAGACCGGATGGTGGAGACGTCTTGCTCGACGGACAGATTGCACCAAGGAAAGAATCCTCCCATATTTAGGATCTATGATCCAGAGCGATCGTGAGATCGACGAGGACATCCAACACAGAACCCAGGTGGGGTGGATCAAATGGAGATTAGCGATGGGAGTCTTGTGTGATCGCAAGGTCCCATCTAAATAAGGAAAGTTATATAAAACGGCGATCCGACCAGCGATGTTGTATGGAGCAGAATGTTGGGCGACTAGAAACCCACACATCAGAGAAATTCATGCAACAGATATGCGGATGCTGAGGTAGGCCTGTGGGCACACAAGGTATGAAAAAATAAGAAATGAGTTTGTTCCAACAAGATCAGGGTAGCACCAATCAAGGATATGCTCACCCAACATCGACTACGTTGGTTTGGGAACCTTCAGCGAAGACCTCCAGACGATCTGGTCCGCTCAGGACACATCCATCGTACAGAAGGAAGGATAAAGCACAGAGGCCGCCCGAAACTGACCTGGGAAGAAGCGATTATATGGGATCTGAAACAAAAGGGCGTTGAGAAAGAGTTCGCGCTTGACAAAAAGGCATGGGGAGCGGCAATCCACGTGACCCAGGTATGTACACGAGGTACGTGAATTGATACTTTTTTATCTTTTGACTATCCCTTTAACAGGATGACGGAGAACCATGAAGCTAGCCTTTATGCTATCAACAGACGAAACCTAAAGAAATAGTTGACAACCGACAAAACTGCTTGAGGTATGTGCATTAGGTACGTGAGATGACCATTTTACTATCGATTACCTCTTTAGTACGAATATGTAAACCGCGAACATGTAAACCACCATGGCAGAATTGTGAAGGGTGGGGGAGGGGGGGGGGGGGGGGGGGGGCACTCCTCCTCAACTCGCAGGTTGTGAAGGGGGAACCACCACCGTAGCCCTGCAAACCAGGACATGGATTAAGTAGATACATTTTTTTAATGGTCACGAATATGTAATCCCATTGAAATGATGACTACTACACCCTCTATACCGAAAAATAACGAGACACTGCATGTGTCAAGGATTTTTCTTGTCTTTGGACAAGTTATGTCTAGGACGCAAGCCGACGTAAAACTTTTCGCAACACTTTTATGAGACAATTCTTGACGAGATAGTCTCTATCCAACCCTGGACTTGTTTCGGGAAAAATGGCTTTGGTTATGGTTATGGTTATGGATTATGTATATTTGATGTTGAATGTTGATCATAATTTATGAAGGTATTCAGTTACTTAAAATATATCAAAATATTAAATCATTATAAGTGAAATTCAATAAAAAACAAAGAGAGTGTCAAAGAAAACAAGAGCCAACTATATCTTGACAAACAATGATCTTTGTAAAGGTTGTGGAGTTGAAATTAAGACCATCTTCAGCTTCTTTAGTGAAAATTGGCTCAATCAATTTTGTGTATCGTAACAAGCCAATCCTTTCCCGTACTTGAGATAAATCTTCTTATTTTGGATGCATATTGATTTAATATCGACTTCGGGGATATTAATATTATGCACATCAATGATATACTGTTTGATCCATGGATTTTTGTTATTGGTGAGGTCCTTTTGCATCTTCCATATACCAACCCCTCCACTAGGTGTTCCATATAGAAAAGACTGTTATCTAGTTCTACCAAAAATTCTGCACAACATCCCGACGGAAACTTTAGGCGCAATGACTTCATATCGGGGTTTGGAATCAATTTCAACCTATCGGATGCAACATCGAAACACAAAATGTATGTGCCATTGCACCAATATATTGATCCTTCCACAAATACCGAATCCAGATCAAAGTGTCGGCACTTGAGACAAACGATGTCTTGCAATTTAATCTTCCTCCATGACATGGTGGTTCCTAAAACTAATACCTCACACTCTAAAGGGGAATCAGGAAAATATTCAAATAATTTTACCACTTTGTATTCATTATTTGTTTCATCGAATCCAAATCCACATGCAATAGCCATAACTTTTTCTTCTCTAATCTCGGGCTCCCGGAACACTACGCATTCATTAGTAATTGGGTTCCACAGAAGAGTCGGATATTCCGCGTAGAAAAATACCAAATTGTTGCAGGTGATGAGAAGAGAAGAAAAGGATGAGAAAACAGAAGAATAATAGGGTTTTAATTAACTTGATAATAATGTGTCTTACAAGAACGAAATAAGCCTGATTATATAGACATGAATAAGAACCTAAAAATAGTAAAACTCTTAAAAGAAGAAATAAAGAAACTCTAAAAGAAGAAATACTAGACTTGAAATGTAGTTGCATAAAATTTGATTACTACATCCAACAAGATCTAATGAACATAAATCATTGAAAATCAAATGTAAAAGATAAAAGTGCATAAAATTAAAGATTACCTACATCCACTTTGTTTTCACTATTATTTGTGGTGTTACACAAAGATCCATGAATGGAGGTCCTCAAGGGACTTGAAACTCCATCCATGGAGGAAGAAGAGCTAGAGTCTAGCTTAGAGAGGGAATGAATAACAAGGAGCCCCTTTTAACATATATCTCCTTCTCTTATATAGGGGGTATTGTACATCGAATTACATTGCTACCCTTAGGGCTGACTAGTTATGATAAGGATTACAAAAGGTAGTATTATTGTGTAGTTGCTTATAGTATTATATGGTGCACCCGTCTAGATCTTGCGCCACGTGTCTAGTTGATATTTTACTCTCATATTTGCTCAATTTCTTGGAGGTTCTTCGAAGAAGAATCTTCATGAAAATTTTCTTTAGGTGTTGCTTTTGAGGCGAGATGAGTGCTGCGAGTTTTCACTGAAACATAAAATACAAAAGCAAACTTTTTAGTTTATTCGTCTTTTTAGGGTGACGACCCTCTCCGTTCGTTATACTATTTCCACCATTAGTGCTTTGAATAACAATTGCGAAGTTGCTTCTTCGTCGTGCTCCATTATGGAATTCTCTAGATGCGCCTTAGATGCTTATGAGCAAGTGGGCTAGTATTGTAATTTCTAGGCCGTCCTTTTGTAGGCCGGCGGTCATTATGCTCACTCTTTGGTGAGTACTTATAAATGTGGTCTCCTAGATAGGCGCATTGATAAATTTGGTGAATAATCGTATCTTTCACGAGCTGTATTAATTGGATTTCAGTTAACCCTTAATGCTTTGCGATATAATCGTTAACCTTTTGCTCCTTAGTTTTGGTTCATCTGTGAATGATGGTTAGGATTGGTGGTATTTTAACCGTTAATCTCACCAGGACTGTACAGCTTAGTAAGCTTGACATGCTTGGACTCCTTCAAGGGTGATTTTTCCAAGGTGACTTGGTCTTTCAGATTTTGTTTTCACCTTTTTATTTGCCGTCTTGCTTCTTGGTGGAGTGTTGTTTTCTTCTTTGTTTATAGTTTCTAGAGGGAAATTGCTCATGCGCCTAGCTTCTCATCGTAGTCATCATCCTCTATCTAAGAGCTTCTCTTTCATTTACAGGGCTTCTCAAGGATTCTCTTTGTACGACAAAAATAGAAAATTTTATCGTCAATCGCCATCGTAGGGTGACAACCCTCTTCTTTTGCTACGCCATTACTGCTAGTTGTTGTCGGTCCTACAGATTATAGGTTTTTTTTTCTCTATTCTTTGGCACTACGACTATTGGTGAAGGAACTGAGTATGGGAATACCATTTTCTCCTTTGTAGTATGCATACTTTCCCCTATTCTTATACTCGTCCCGAGGCATAGGTGGTGCCCCTGCTTGATTCAATTCATCATTTTAATTCGCCTTTGAGTTTGTGTTTTAGGTTTATTGGATTAGTAGTTGGTGATTAATTCCAACTAACTGTTGTAATAAATTAGGTTAATGTTCCCTGATCTCCCTTCGGGCCACCACATTGCTTCCCGACACTATTGTGAAGGGTTGGTTGGGACAGACATCGTTCTCCTCCATTTGTGTTATGGTTGGGATGAACCTCGTGGTTTCTCCTTGATAGATCTCGTCCCTGTCAGCGAGATTGGTGTATGGCTATTCGCCTAATAGCTTAGAGATGGGTGTGCCTCACTTGGCTTTTGTTCGTCTCTTCCTTTGGAAGGAGTTTCAGTTTTTACTGTTAACTTCTTGCTCCTAGGAAAATTTATTGTATTTTACACCGTCGGCTTCGTTTTCCCGGATCGCCCTTGTTTTTGCTGGCCTTCAGTTGGTCTTTGACATAAACTAGAATATGTATTGCTAACATCAATCCATCCGTCTTGGGAAGGAATTTATCTTCTTCACCGTGACCTCATGAGTATGGATAGGTTAATATTGATGTCTCCTTTTTATAAGGTTTGCATAATTGTAGCATCTTTGTCACGTCTTTGTTGCATCATTTCTGCGATTTAGAAATAAGATTGGTCTTTCTTATTTGAGATTTCAAGGTGATTTTTCATCTCCTGGATATCGTTACTATGTGGTGGTGTTGGCGAGGTGGCATTTTGCTATGTGCCCCTGCATATGTCTTCGGTTCCAAGTACTCCCTTGGATTGTTGCGCTTCGCATGGAATTGCGCCATAATTTTTACTTCATAGAGTTAGTTTATCTCCTTGCATCGAGTGCCCCCGTGATGGCTTAGACCGCACTCCTTCTTTAACCACCATGTGGTCCTCGTGCAGAATTTTTTTTTCTACTTTGAGTATTGCTGATGTGATCATCGTATGGCAGTAAGGTAAGCTGATGCTTCACGAACTAAAATTCGCCTTTGTTTTTGTAAATATTTTTAAATCATAACTGGATTCATTTGTCCATTATTTGTTGAGACATTATTGGATTATCGCATCAGACTCGAGTATCTCCACCACGTCAAGGGCTATTGTTGTAGTTATTCGTCGATACATATGATATTTTGTTCTTGCACATGTGCTGCTTTAACGAAAGGCTTACGTGTCAATGGAAGTGTTGAGAATGATGCAATGAAGTCCCACTTTGATCTTTTTCTTCTTCTTTGCCATATGACTAGTGCTGGTATAGTCCGACGTCTTCCACCTTTATTGGTTATGCATTTCGTCAGCCCTCGCTCATTGTCCAATGAGATGTATAAAGGATTTGGTTCTCTCTAATATGTCATCGTTCATCGTCTGAGGCGATAGTATTTAGTCAATAAATTTTGAAAGTCCTCGTGCTCCTTCCGAGGCAATTTTTTGAACATCATTTGTTTTTGTATTTAACATGGGTTTGCTTTTGTGGCTCTGAGGATGTTTTTTGTTTATGCCATTAATCCAACCATGGGTGACAAGGCTAAGGAGTGATCCGTTCCTTAACTAGATAGGTCATCTCTTACGGTGTTGGATTTGGAGTATAACGAATTTCCTTGCTCGCCTTTGTTATTTTAATAGTGTCCTATTTAGGTTACACTTGCCCCTAGGTTAAGTGATCAGGTGTTTGAATCACTTTTTTTTCAACCATTGTGTGTAGGGCGATAACTCGGTCGAGTGATTCTTCCCTTAGCCAAAGGCAAGTACCCTGATTCTAGATATCTCCTGTTATGGCAGGACATCATCTGATTTCGTAATCGTGATTCTTCCCTTAGCCAAAGGCAAGTACCCTGATTCTAGATATCTCCTGTTATGGCATTACCTTAGGTCCGTTTCCGTCTCAGGTAGCTTAGGGTGTCCCCCGTTTCATCTTGCTTCATTAGGCTAGATGGCATTGCCTAAGGTCTGTGTCCGTCTCGGGCAACTTAGGTATTTTACCCGCATCATTCGTTGGGGAATGGAAGGTGTGGCTAGCACCGTGCCATAATCTTGATGGGACTTTAGAAGAGTATTGTTTGGAATCCTATTTTTCTAACTATATGCAATGCAAAGAGTAAACAGATAAACAAAACAAAATAAATCGCAAATATGAAAAAATTCAAAAGAAAAGATTAAAACAAACAAAAATGTTCAAAAGAAATGTTTATATTATTGTTCCAAATGGAATCTCATTCAAGGAATGTAGCCTTTGCTAGCTCTTTTTCGTGGCCTCTTCTAACGATTTGTGTACTCCATATATAATGGTATTGGAGGAATGTATCTTCCGAGCTATACCATATTTAATGATCTTGAAGGAATGTATCCTCCGAATTTTGTCATTCTCGTTAGAATGGTAAGGGACTCTCATGTCTCTTATTAGAGATGTCCATTGTTGCTTGGGCAAATGACCTTCTTAGCAATATTTTCCTTTCACTGAGGATTATATGGAGTTCTTATTTGTCTCCCCTTTTTTGCACGTTATCGTGGCTTAAATTGCAAGTGTCGGGCTCGTCTAGCTCCTGTGAGACCCATTATATCGGACCTAA
Source organism: Papaver bracteatum (assembly GCA_023529315.1). Lineage (NCBI taxonomy): Eukaryota > Viridiplantae > Streptophyta > Magnoliopsida > Ranunculales > Papaveraceae > Papaver > Papaver bracteatum. The sequence continues at coordinate 720,245 of JAJJWX010002690.1, read as the reverse complement.
AATGTGTGGTCTTATTGTGACATCACTGTGTATACTGACTTATGATCGTCAGTGCCAGCTTTTCGCTGATTGTGGTAGTAGTTACTTCATAGTTTGGCCTTCTCGTGGGGGACGCCTGGGATTGCTGCACGATGTAGTTATAGGCGTGATTTCATGGGTGAGTTTCACCTTAATTTATTGGTAAGAATAGTCTATGGTTACTGCAATTGTAACCTCAAGCATGGACTTCTCCGTTGGCAGCAGGATTGTGCATCGTGGGAGTCAAAATTCTTCGTGGAGCTGAATCGCTATGTTAACGATTACTTCGTCTTGTTAAATTAATCAGTGTACAGGGATCTTGGTTATGAGATGCTGCTGTAACTTAGTATATAACTAATTGTTCATGCATAAATGGCGGTTCATTCGACATTACCTTGATTTTTTATCTTGTTGTAAATACAAGAAAAGTGGGATTTAAACTTCATCCACCATTGTAGGGTGACGACCCTCTTCGCTTATAGCCGTTAAGCTACTATTTTCAGTTGCTGAAAAAATTTTACTTCAAATTCTGGGTGTAATATTTATGAGAGTAGCATTTCTTTAATGCCCCATGGGTGGACTGTTGTTAGTGCAGCGAGCAGTGTATGAGCTTCAGAGGGGAACTGGCATCCTTCATGAGCTCCTGATTTTGCGTTAGTATAGGTCACATATGGTTATGCCAGAGTGTTTATAGTTCTTCAAGGATTGTTATAGTTGTAGCCGTTTAGCTTCGCGCTCTAGATAGTTGAGATTTTAATTTATATAAGGAAGATTGTTGAATGATTGCCTACATATTTTACGTTCGCCGTCTTGTTGTCAGGGAGACAACTTGTTATAGAGAGTACGCCTGGGCATTAACTTTTCTTGTCTATAGTTCTGCGTATTAGCTAGTTTTTGATATCGTCTTACTTCAAGGTTGCTCCTCTCCTGGAATGCTCACCATTTTTCGTCAATGATGGGCGTTTAGAGTTGTCTTGGTTCATCGAGCTATCCCAGTGACTTATCACTTCGGTCTTACCATGCAAATTCTTTTTATGATGGCTTTATTGTCGTCTTAGGATAAACCGTAGTCATTATCCATCTGCTATTTGTTTACGCCTTGGATTCAAAATTCCTCGATGTTTCCTCGTCATCATTAGTGAGGTAGAAACTGTTAGAGTTAGCCATGGCACACGGTGAAGCTTAAACGATTACATTGTATTAGATTGGATGTGTCAAATGAAATAGATTACAAACACTTATATAGACAGACTCTTATCAACATGAATAAACAATACAGCCGAAAGTAGAGTGAGTGTGGGAGACAGCACATGATGGTGAAGCTCGTGGGCAACACAGTTCGTGAGTGTGGGAGACAGCACATGATGCCGAAAGTAGAGTGAGTGTGGGAGACAGCACATGATGGTGAAGCTCGTGGGCAACACAGTTCGTGGGAGAACTGTCGAGGGAGACATGAAGGCGTGCATCTTGAGGACGGAGGGTATGGGAGAGTACGGGTGAGCTTGAGGAGACAAACGTGTGATGGGCAGTTTCATCACAGACGTGGGCAAGGCATGGGTGACTGCAGGATGGGTATGGGCGACAGGATAGTATGGCATGGGTATATTTCAACACCCCCCCTCAAGTTGAACACGGAGAGAAATGTAGTGTACAACTTGAACTGCTGCGGATGAAGGTGAAACTATAGCATGGCAGACGGATTGTAGCACACGGATTGCGGCACGCCATTTGCTGCACACGGATTGTGGCCTACGGATTGCTGCACTCTGGACCTGAAGCATGGCAGACGGATTGTAGCACACGGATTGCGGCACGCCACTTGCTGCACGTGGATTGTGGCCTACGGATTGCTGCCCATGCCACAACATTGGAGGATACTTGAGTGGTGCGGAAACCACGGACATACTGATACTGAGTGGTATGAAAACCACTGATACTTGGGTGGTATGAAAACCACTGATACACTGACACTGGGTGGGACTATATCTAACACCCCCCCTAAAAAAACGAGCCTCTCGAGTTTGAATACAACTTGGTGGTATGGATGGTTCAATACCTTGAACAACCTGGGACATTGGCTGACTTTTCGGATGGTACAAACACTGGAGGTCTAGGTGATGTTGCTTGTACTAGGTCTTGCAAGGATAGAGGACCCAGTTACTACAATCTGAGGACTAGGTGGTGGGGATGGTACTACCCCTTGCAAGGGTCGGGGAACGGGCTCTGACTTTCTACCATTGTATGGGATTGAATGGTGACTACGAGATAGATGTTGAACGAAGATGTGGGATTAATACCACACGCATAATCAATTGCAGTCTTGGAGTGTTGCTGCTGTGGAGATATAGGAAACTGGTGATAGTCAGTAAACGATGGAAAAGTTAAGGTGTTCGGGACTGTGATGAACATGGAGGACACGGAGTTGTAGCCTGTAGTTTGAGTCCAAAGCAATATGAGGGCTTGCTGATTTTCGACGGAGGAGTTGGCTGGTTCATGGACGATATAGCTCGGATAGTGAACCAAGACAGGGAAACAAGGAATGATGAGAAATGGTTTGTTGTTGGAACATTGACTGGATGGAACTCAGGATGATGTTCACGGTGTCATTGCAGTTGATAAACATGGCAGCGAAGGAGAATCAATGGTGTTGCTGCCATGGATGAAACTCAGGATTTGTTGCTTGACAGGCAGCGGGATTTCTGAACTGGGATTGAATTTGGGATATCTCAACACAACTGGAAAACAAAGAACGAAGGACTTGATAACTTCTTAACATAGCGGAAACGGGTTTTAGATCTTTTCTGGTTTTGATTTGCAGCGGAAATGGATTTCAGATTGAACTTGGCTCTGAATCGAAATGGATCGAAATGGCTCTGATACCAAGTTAGAGTTAGCCATGGCACACGGTGAAGCTTAAACGATTACATTGTATTAGATTGGATGTGTCAAATGAAATAGATTACAAACATTTATATAGACAGACTCTTATCAACGTGAATAAACAATACAGCCGAAAGTAGAGTGAGTGTGGGAGACAACACATGATGCCGAAAGTAGAGTGAGTGTTGGAGACAGCACATGATGGTGAAGCTCGTGGGCAACACAGTTCGTGAGTGTGGGAGACAGCACATGATGCCGAAAGTAGAGTGAGTGTGGGAGACAGCACATGATGGTGAAGCTCGTGGGCAACACAGTTCGTGGGAGAACTATAGAGGGAGACATGAAGGCGTGCATCTTGAGGACGGAGGGTATGGGAGAGTACGGGTGAGCTTGAGGAGACAAACGTGTGATGGGCAGTTTCATCACAGACGTGGGCAAGGCATGGGTGACTGCAGGATGAGTATGGGCGACAGGATAGTATGGCATGGGTATATTTCAACACCCCCCCTCAAGTTGAACACGGAGAGAAATGTAGTGTACAACTTGAACTGCTGCGGATGAAGGTGAAACTATAGCATGGCAGACGGATTGTAGCACACGGATTGCGGCACGCCATTTGCTGCACACGGATTGTGGCCTACGGATTGCTGCACTCTGGACCTGAAGCATGGCAGACGGATTGTAGCACACGGATTGCGGCACGCCACTTGCTGCACGCGGATTGTGGCCTACGGATTGCTGCCCATGCCGCAACACTGGAGGATACTTGAGTGGTGCGGAAACCACGGACATACTGATACTGAGTGGTATGAAAACCACTGATACTTGGGTGGTATGAAAACCACTGATACACTAACACTGGGTGGGACTATATCTAACAGAAACCATTCTTCACTGACTAATTTTGTGTCCATTTGTTTGCCTGCACTTAATATGAGAGTTCGTCTCTCAGCTTTGGTGGAGATGTTGAATATTCAACACCAACTTAGTCAAGAGTTCACACCTATCTAGACTAACCTAGAAATATCTAGGATGTCTAGAGTCAATATTAGACAATTAACATGTGTAAAATGAGTGTTATAGGGTTAGACAAATCAAACAAGAATACTAGATTGTCTAGTAGTTGGTTTGGTAAGCCTCCATAGGCATAGTTGTTAGCCTCCAAAGGCATAGTTGTTAGCCTCCATAGGCATAGTTCTCTTCTTCTTTTGTAGCCTATAAATAGGCATGTTGTATTCATTTGTAAGTAAGTAAGAAAGAAAGAATCAAACAATAAAAAATATCAAATAGATTGTATTCCACCAAGATTAATATCAATGTAGTCTTTTACGCTTCCGTGTTTATGTTCTCCTCTCTCTTGTTTGATCTTTAAGATGGTATCAGAGCGAGGTTAGAGGAAGAGAGAGGAGAGGAAGAGAGTTAGAGAAACTCAGAAAATTCATGGTTGTTAGCGTATAAGTTCTTGTTGTGGTTTTAAGCGTGCATTTGGAGACTCCTAAATTGGCATATGGTGGCCAAGAGGAGACCAATAGAGCAAATGAAGAATACAAAATTGGAGATGGTGGTAATAAACTAAAAGAAGTTCTCCGTCATGTATCGTCAAAATACGGGTCAGAGTTGCCATTTAAGGAGTGTAATGTCAGATTGGATTCAATGGCTTACGACAAAATACTTTCTCCAATCGGCAGACTCAAACTGAGTGATGAGAAAATAACTACTACTGATGCAAAAACAGCGCAATGTTTTTCAGAATCTTCATACCCAATGTGTCGTTGTGATGCTGGAAAGTGCAGTCGCATAACAGATTCAACCGGTCAAAACTATTTTGTTTGCCCTGTGAAAAAGGGAGAAGGAGCATGTAACTTCCATCAGTTGGATGTTCAAGAAACCATAAGAAACGATGTGCACAAACACACTGATGGGGATGAACTTAAGGCGAGAATGGCATCTACTTCATCAATGAACAAAGGGTCAGACTCGAATTTGACTATGGAATATCATGTGGATGACAAGGTTAATGTTTATTACCAAGCCGTTGTGATGATAGTGGTGTTGCTGCGTTCATGGAGTTATACGAGATTGGCAGTTGAACGGAGAAGATATGGTGTTTTGGGATAAGTTCAGATCTCGTGATGGAATTCGCTGTGCTGGTAACAACGGCAGTAACGGAAGGAGATAGAGCTCGAGATGGAGCTGTTAAGCTCGATGAAAAGCAATGGCTCGGTGATGATGATCATCATCAATGGTCACTGACGACGAAATGGTGAGCTTGCTGTGACTAAAAGATGCTGGTAATGGAGGCATTGGTTGTATATACTCGGTGATTCATGGTGATCGTAGATGCTGCTATGATAGGTGGCAGTGAAGTTCGAAGATATGTTCTCGATGGATGGTGGCTGTAGAATTGGTCGGTGTTGGCATTGATGATGAAGCAAGATGTGAAGACTTGTTGCTGCCATGGTTTGTTGGGCAGAGATGGAGTCGAGCATGAGTGATCGAGAGTTGTTGGAAGTAATGATGGAGCTTAGTCCGAGGCAATAATGAAAAGAGATGGGAAAGACGAGCTCGAGTTGGAAACATGCCAGAAATGATAGGTGTTGACAACGAGAACAAAGATGGCAATGATGGTGAATGCCAGGGACGATGAGAACGCAGTAAGGGAACTCGGATGTTGTTTACGATGATGGAAATAACGTGATGGCATACGCATGCACGTGGAGAAAAGAAGAGACAACATGGTTGAAAGAAGAAAAGAAAAAATTAAAAAGAGAAGAGAACGTGAAAAGCATGGGCTGTTAGCACATGCATAAAAAAAAAAAAATGAGAAAGTAATAATCTCATGCGATGGCAGACAAAGAAAGTGGGAGATGAGTAGATGAAGATGGTCGATCTTGAGAGAACACGAGCAATGGCAGAAGATGAATAAAGAAAGCTCGAGAACATGCAGTTGAATGGTTCTCATAGGTGCTGCTGCTTTAGAGCTCGAGAAGGAAGAAACATGGAAGATACGGTGGTTGTTGTTTCCGGTGTTTCTCTGGGACAGTGATGATACTATTGGAGCTCGAGAACGGAGACTGCTGTTGCTTCCACTCCCAACAATGATGATGCTGCTGCCAACAGATGAAGGAATGAAATGGGTTGAGCAATAAGAGTGGATTGAGGTGTTTCTGCTGTAATGAATTCTTCCACCGATGGAGATTCGAACAAGTGCTGAATTAACCATTGAAGGAAGAAGAACATGATGTTGTGTCGAGAGAAACAGAATGTTTCCATGATGATACACGGTGGTCGATGGAGTTGGAGATGGATAGTCGCGCATGCAGCAGAAAGCAAAAAAAAAAAAAAAAAGGAGATTGCCAGTGAGAAAGTGACATTCAACTCTCTTTTCATGATGTGACCGACACACCAAACGTCCATCTCACTGGCAGACAAGAAAAAAAAAAATGTTGGGTTCGCAAATGCCATAGAACCTGAAGAAAAATTCGAAACAAATAAGAAGTTAAGGTGATTCGAAGATGGGCTGAAAGCCTCAAAGAAAATAGAGAAGATGCAGACAAGATGTTTGTTTAAATGCAAGGATGATCAGGGAAACATAAGTGTGACAATAATTGTCACAGCATTGCAAATCTGTTACGAATTCAGAAATGTGGCAAATCTGGATAGCGTGGCAAAATTGTAACAAAAATATAGCAAGAAGAAGAATAGTTAGAGCTTGTGGCAGAAGCTTGACGAAATGAAAGATTGTGAGAGAATCTTTTAAAAAAAAAATCAAAGAAGTGTGAAGGTTTTCGCAACAAAAGCATGACCGGAACAAAAGAAGAAGAGAAGAAGAAACAACAAAAAGATTGTGAAGAAATGGAAGCAATCACCAAGTGGTGATGAGATAGAGAACAACAAAAGTGGGTGAAAATCCTATGAGTTGTCCAAAGAGTACAAGAAGTATTTTACTGAAACGAAGAGGACCGCAATGTCCCTAAACTACGATGGAACCCGTATGTTCTAAAACTACGAAGAGGACCGCAATGTCCCTAAACTACGATGGAACCCGTATGTTCTAAAACTACGAAGAGGACCGTAATGTCCTTAAACTTCCGAAGAGGACCATAATGTCCTTAAACTTCCGAAGAGGACCGAAACGTCCTTAAACTATGAAGAGGACTGAAACATCCTTAAACTATGAAGGGGACCGAAACGTCTAAGATAAAGAGAAGTTGGAAAGTAGGTGTTGAGGGGGAGTGTTGAATATTCAACACCAACTTAGTCAAGAGTTCACACCTATCTAGACTAACCTAGAAATATCTAGGATGTCTAGAGTCAATATTAGACAATTAACATGTGTAAAATGAGTGTTCTAGGGTTAGACAAATCAAACAAGAATACTAGATTGTCTAGTAGTTGGTTTGGTAAGCCTCCATAGGCATAGTTGTTAGCCTCCAAAGGCATAGTTGTTAGCCTCCATAGGCATAGTTCTCTTCTTCTTTTGTAGCCTATAAATAGGCATGTTGTATTCATTTGTAAGTAAGTAAGAAAGAAAGAATCAAACAATCAAAAATATCAAATAGATTGTATTCCACCAAGATTAATATCAATGTAGTCTTTTACGCTTCCGTGTTTATGTTCTCCTCTCTCTTGTTTGATCTTTAAGAGGAGATTGGTGATTAAATCCAATCAATCACTCCTTCATGGTTGTAACGGATTCCATTCCGCCACTGGTTTTATTAGCCTGACTGGATGGTCTCGTGTCTTTGGATTAATTTATTTATGGACCCTCTTAGTGGGTTGGGAATTAGTCTCAATTATGTTATAAACGGCAGTTTATCATGTAGATGCCCATTTTAGTGGGACCCCATTACTTGGGCACCAAATCCGTAAAGTCTATAAATAGTGTCCCAAACCTTTGTAAACACGTATTAATGAATTGAATTTTCCTCTTTCTTCTCCCTATTTTCTGCCTCCTTCTATATTTACAATACGTCATCAACAACGTAGCTCTAACCTCTGAGAGTCGTAAAGAGTTTAGTTTCTTTTTATTGTTGGTTTGTCTTCATATTCCGACAAGATGATCACGAGTAGTATAAACTAATTATATTTATCACGTGGTTGAGCATAGTCTTAATCTTCGTTATTCTTTGATTCCATAATATCAGGTCATTATTTTATGGTTGGAACTCGTAAATTTCAACCCATCAGATACCTAATGTTTTACTGATTTGAAAGTTCTTAAGGTATTAAAGAGGGTTATATTATTCTATCATGAACACAACTTCTATTTATGCGTCGGCTTTTCTCGGTCTCTTTGTTATTTTTTTTTAATCACCAACAGTAGTGCATATCAATGCTTTTCACACCGTCTAGTGAGTTGTTTGATTGTACGATAGTTGCTCAATCTTTTTGATGATTTTCTATACAGATTCATCATGAAACAAAACTTTGCAATCTTTGTTATTTGTTTAATATTCTCTATGAGTTTTCTTTACCTAATCATATATAACGGGATGGTGGAGCCTAATTCTGACATTTTTTTATTCTTTGGTTTCTTTTTATCTTTTCACTAACGATGCAAATCCATATGGATTGGTTAACTTGCCTTGGTAACTCATACCCAAGGATGAATAACCACATCACTGGTCACCAGGAAATCAACGTATTACGGTGAAACATATACATTTTTTCTTTCTTTCAAAAATAGGCACGCTAGATGTTGTCTTATCAGATTCACATCAGGAATCCCTTAATAAAATCGTAAGAATTTTTCAAAGTTGATCTATGGTACGTAATATATGATAATTATGTTCAGTAAGTTTGATTTTTTTTCCTTCTCTATTTCTTTATAAAGAATCCATCGAAAGATGGGTCACAGTTTCTATTCCCCTAATGAAACTGCAATCACCATTTTTTTTTGGTATTATCGCAATTTGATTACCTTCACGGTAATAATTCACATGCATGGTTGAAAAACCTCCGTCCAATTAAGTTTGGTATATTCGTCTATTTGATGAAGATCATGTGATTTTTATGATTGGTTTCTATTTTTATTTATTTTTAAAGAAACCATCTATCAACCACGAAGTGGATTTTCCCTATGCGATGACTAAGTCGATTTTTTTTTCTTTTTGTCGATGCAATTTTGGTGTATCGTATATACCAAACTGTATTGGTTTTCTCCATCAATTCTGAGGAAGGATATGTTAAACTTGACATTCTAAAAAAATTTAGCCACTATTTATTTTTTTCGTAGTTTGACAACAATCGTTTAAACAAACCATTACCAATTATGGTTTTATTTTTCTACTAATAAACCATTGATTTCCATTTCTTACAGGAAAACCATGGATTCACAAAAATAATATAAGCCAATTGATTTGGTTTTTCCCTATCGGGCCTAAAGGGATATATAAAGTATCGTTATTATGATATTTACAATTGCAAACACCTAGAGGAATTGTTGTATTATTAAGGGATATTGAGCATTTTTTTTCTCATGGTAAATATCTAAAATTTTAAAATAATTCCACTTGTAGTTGGAATTGGACACTAAAGATCAAATGCTGCGCACCCGGCTTGTTAGCCAATATTATTAGTCCTTGTAGTGACTATACTGATCTTAATTTGATATTCTTTTGATAAAGAAAGTGTCTATCGTCAGCCATGTAGGTGACAAAAATATTGGAGATTTGTTTGCATATATTATATGTTTTTTGGTTGTATACAATAAATTTTCATGATTGATGTTGTTAGAGCATTGCTCGATCGAACTCGCATACGTTGCTATCTCAAGCATGTTTGTCAATGTTAGTGATAAAAACTATAAAGTCTTGATTTCTATTCTACTATAGCTAATATCTCGGACTAGGATAGAAAGTGTAGTTGAGATCAAGAACTCCATGGCGATCATCATGCAAGACGAATGACTACTCAAGGAACCAGCGGATCTTCATCGACTAAAAGGTATGTGGAGACTTGAACTTATATATCACTCAAAAGTCTATCTATTCTATTTCCTATCTTGAGACAAAAGTCGTATTACTATATAGACTAAGAATATACACATATGTCATTTCGAGATGAGTATATCTCGCTTATCTATTTCTCGAAATGTGTGTTGGTTAAGCTTTCGCTTTAGCCAAGTTCATCTTTGCCTAGTGACGAAAGTCATGTTACGTTTCAATCATTTTGGAAATCGCTCTGATGAAAAATAGTTTGTGCATAACAACTATATAACGTCCTCTGAGAATGTTTCAATGATTGAAATGAGAGTTTAGACAATATAACCATTGGAGGATATAAACATTGTTGTGGTAACACATATATGTATAAGTCATTATTGCTTAAACCGAAGTTTGCGAACTTTGTTGATCAAGTGAAACTGAAACGTGAGCCGTCAACTTAGTCTACGAACTGGCGTAGTTCTCGAACCCGAGAATTTCTACTGGAGTTGTAGATCAGTTCAGTCCACGAACTCAGTCCGCAAACTAACGGAATTTCTCGACCCGAGAATTTTTGCTAGAGTTTGTACACTCCAACCGGTTGACTTGAGTCCGTGAACCCAGTCCGCGAACTTGAGTAGGTTATGTCTAAAAACGATGTTTTTGAACTTATCTTAATAAACTAAGGAATTCTATTGCAAACAGTGGCTTTATAGTTCATGAATCGATTCGAGTGAATCACATCGTTTTTTCTTCAATTGTGTCTTGTGTAGTACATGGGATCTCATAGCAAATGAACAACTCTCTAACTAGTTCATTTGAGTCATTTGGACTAGTTATGGTGAAGAAGAATATGGTTGATATGAAAGTTATCATTTGGCTAACCATTTGGTTAACTAGTGTTGAACCAACTAATATACAAGTTTGGGTACGGTTACACAAACCCAAAATCGTCTAGTACATGTGTGTATAACAAGCTATGTTTTCGATCTAACAGTTGATAAATATTAGCTTGTATCTAATCAGGTTTTTATCTAACGGTGAATATTGAATGCTTTGTTACCAAGCTAACATTGATTGCAAACCCTGATTTGAAAGACTATATAAGGGAGAACTCTAGCAACTGGGAAACCTAATCCCCAAACCTTACATGTGATACTAGTTGCATAGCTAGAGTCGATTCTCCTTTAACCTTTGGTTTTATTTTTCTAAAACTAGGTTAACGACTTAAAGACTTCATTGGGATTGTGAAGCCAGACCGATACTACTTTTATCGTAGTTGTGTGATATGATCTTGATGTTTCTATCGTACGAGTACAATTGTTATAATTAGCTTGAGATTTCCATCTCCGATAGGAAAGATATAAAAGTAATCACAAACATCTTCGTTTCATCGTTTGTGATTCCACAATATCTTTTTTCGCTGCGTCGATTAAGACTATTGTGAGGTGATTGATAAAACTGAGTTGTTCTTCGGGAATATAAGTCTAGTTTTATTGATTGGTTCCTGTTCACCTTGATTTATCAAAAGACGGAACAAAACTCATAGGTTTATTCGTGGGAGATGAATTTATCTATATTATAGACTTTCATGTGTGAGACGGATTCGTTTATTAAAGTCTTCGACTTTGGGTCGTAGCAACTCTTGGTTGTGGGTGAGATCATCTAAGGGAATCAAGTGTGTAGTATCCTGCTAGGATCAGAGACGTAGGAGCATAACTGTACCTTGGATCAGTGTGAGATTGATTAGGTTTCAACTACAGTCCAGACCGAAGTTAATTTGGAGTAGGCTAGTGTTTGTAGCGGCTTAATATAGTGTATGTTTAATCTGGACTAGGTCCCGGGGTTTTATACATTTGCGATTTCCTCGTTAAAATAATTCTGGTGTCTGTGTCATTTATTTTCCGCAATATATTTTTACATAATTGAAATAATACAAGTTGTGCATTGTTCAATCGATTAGAATATCCGACCTTATTGGTTGTTGATTTAAATCGATTGACACTTGGATATTGGTCTTTGGTACCATCCAAGTTATCTCTCTTTGATTAAGACTCGCAGATTGTATTTCCTTGAGTAAATCAAATCGAGATATTGAGATAATAACTCCTTGAGATATTTTCTATTGATTGAGTCTGATTTTCTAGTTGATTCTCTGGAAAGTAACTCGGAGTTGTCTATACAGATTGATAATCGAAATATTGGGTGTCATTGTTAGACCCCCACTTTTTCAGATGTCAAATTTGTATGTCAAAAAGACTACAATTTTTATTTTGTTTTTAGGACAATTTCTTATGGCTACTGAAGTCATTCTTATCTATAGTCCAACTGGTATTGTTAACATCCAGAAATTATGATAAGTATATGTCCTCGAATTAATCGGATAATACTTTACGAAATTTGTTTTCGTATATGAGATTAAAATATTGCACACCATAATCAGGGGGAGACTTATACACTATCAAAATATTGTGTTAATTAACTTAAATGTTGTATCAGTTTTTATCCCATCAAGATCAAATTGGTAAAGGATGTCATTATATGATTGGTGTGAAATATCTCATTTTGCTTTTATGTAAGCGTTTGCTTGTTGAAAGGAAAATCCAATCACATATAACAACAAGTAGTGTTTTAGAAGAGGCTATAGATAGTACTCCAATTGAGTCTATAAAAACATGATCCACATTCCTATAGTTCATATCTCCTCAATGGAAGATGGGGAGATTATAATGCTCGCGGGCGCTGGTACCAGTAATTTTGAATTTTTTAAAGTATGTATACACTGGAAAGTTTGTGAGATCGTATAAAATAATAAGTGTCGAATATTCATTTAAAGTAGATATTAGAAATAAATGGTGGCCTTGAACTCCTCTGCAGAGGAATATCGACTGTGTGATTGGTTGGCATGTAATCCAAATTAGATTGGATTATTATAATTTCTCAATTGACGCAATATAAGGATGCTAGCTAGACTTGACACCTTAAAATTTCCAAGCCTGAAAATTACAAGACGGTGTTAGTCATATTGCGTATTAAGATAAATAAATTGTTTTAACAACGATTTAAGGGTTTCATTTTTTACTCAAACCCTAGAATTGATTCAATAACATTCGGTTCTCCCTGAACAATATATTTGGCGTGGTAGTCTTTGAATGACTTGTATTGTATTTGGAGAATATGTTGTAATTTGTAATCCTTGTAGGATTCAAATTATATCCAGACAGCCACCTGACTCGATTATATCAGGTTTACAATCCTTTAAGTGTTTTCTAATTTTTTTTGCAAAGTACCAAAATCCGGATTAGTTGATGCTATCAACTTTATTGGTCTCTTGAAGAGTCCTTAAAAACACCAAAATCCACGCTTTAGCAGCATAGATTCTATTTATTTATTTATTTTCTCTTTCTTAAATCTGCAATTAGAATTATGCTAGCTTAAACTCGTCTAGCATGTTTGTCAATGTTACTAAAATTGACAAAGGGGGAGATTGTTAGAGCATTGCTCGGTCGAACTTGCATGCGTTGCTATCTCAAGCATGTTTGCCAATGTTAGTGATCAAAACTATAAGTCTTGATTTCTAGTCTACTATAGCTAAGGTCTTGGACTAGGATAGAAAGTGTAGTTGAGCTCAAGAACTCCATGGCAATCATCATATAAGACGAAGGACTACTTAAGGAACTGGTGGATCTTCACCGACTAAAAGGTATGTGGGGACTTGAACTTATCTACCACTCAAAAGTCTATTTATCCCCTATCTTGAGACAAAATTCGTTTTGCTATATAGACTAAGATTATACACATTTGGTATTTCGAGCTGAGTATACCTCGCCTATCTATTTCTCGAAATATGTGTTGGTAAAAGCTTTCGCTTTAGCCAAGTTCATCTTTACCAAGTGACGAAAGTCATGTTAAGTTTCAATCACTTTGAAAATTCCTCTGACGAAAAATGGTTTGTGAATAACAACTATATAACGTCCTCTGAGAATGTTTCAATGATTGAAATGAGGGTTTAGACAATATAACACTTGTGGAAAAGAGTTGTTTTAAGATAGTCATATAGTGTCATTTTAGCGAGTTAAAAGACACTTTCAGATTGTCGTTGAAAGTGTCGTAGATTCAGTGTCTTTTTCTGGAACGACACTTTCAAGTTGCCGCTTAATTACGATACTTTCAAGGTGCCGCTAAGCACGACACCTGGATTACGTCGTAGATTTAATATATTTTAATTAAAAAAAATGTCAGATCTGGCTGGCTGACTGCAGCCATTCTGATTGGGCTGAAATATTTCTGATTCAAATTTCACAAAATTGAAACTCAAATTAAATTATTAAAATTCAAATTCGAATGACAATGCAAAGTTCAAATTCCATAGAAAACCTGATTCATCTAATACAAAATGACAGCTCCATTACATTGAATTGTAATTGTACTCATAAATTTAGTCCAAACTCTGTAAAAAAAGGATTTAACTACTAATTATTTTTTTAAAGAGGAGTGATACAAGTCTTAAAATTTTCAACAACAATATTTCAGACATTATGACATTCACACTAGCTTGCTTGAGAGCAGAATTGCAGAAGCACAACCTTTTCCAACATTTCCTTATCAACATCAACAGTGATCTTACCATCAACCATAATATCAGTGCACCTGCATCAAAAAATAAAGTTTCACGGTTAACCAATATGAACTTCAAATTGTATGATGGCATTAGAATAACATCACAACAAATATCTTCATGACAACAGATAGATCTCACCATCTCCTTGTCTAATTTCAAGATCGCCATCACAACAATTAAACCTAACTAGTAAAAAGATGGTTAAGCTACTAGACAAAAGCACCCAGCATTGAATCAGATTAAGATTGTGGATGGGAGATAGCTTAGTTGCATCAATCGTGTGCTTAATAGCATCATTAATATAATGACCCAGCAGCGAAAATAGTTATTACGATGCGAGGGAAACTTAGATAAGTGTTTTTTTACAATTAAAACCATGTTAATGATTCAAACTACAAAGGTCCATATACTGTACGACTAATATTAGGTGCAAGTTATACAAAGTTATAAGGCCATTGGAAACTAGCATACTAATTAAGGACAATAATCAAAGATCGAAACTTGATGAGCAATTAAGAAAGATTCACCTTTGTTCATCTTCCTCCTTTGTTTTTTCTTCCGGAGGATCTGCTGAAAATGCTGGTGGCAACGTTATTTTCGTTAAGAAAGACTGGAAATATATTAGGTCTTCGTGAAGGTATAGTCTTTTCCTACTCCTGCCATAAAAGAGCAATACAATTCACATCAGTTTATGTCACCTCATGAACATAACTCAACTCATCTACAATTGACTGCAATGCTTCACGAAAAATTACAAGACTCCGAAAATAAAAATGCCCAAAAATTTTGGTTCTCGCTATATAGCTAAAATCCAAATAGGCACATTACATTAACACAAGTAAATGACATCTAAACAAGCCTTGTAACTAGCAGAGAAGGCCATGTCAACACAGTTAGATTTTGACAACAGGAAAAACAAAAGTGGATTTCTCTCGAACTTCCACAACCTGACCATGGTATGTATTTCTACACATCAAAATGCGACAAAATAAGAAAAGGAAGCATGGTGACAACTACTCATAAAACTACCAGAATCTTACCAATGCATAAGGGGGAGTCCAAGGTGATGGGAACATGCGAAACAAGACTTGATAATGTATTTCGATTCGACAAAAAAATAATTTTCCATGTATGTACAGTCCCGTGTACAGCCTAAATCATACCATTTGTTTATGGCATAACAACAAGTGCAAATGAGTCCAACTGTAGCGCAATCAAGCACAAAACAAGATAAGTAAGTGAAAAGGGAAAGGGAGAAAGGAGAAGGAGATTACCATTTCCAAGCCAAATGAGTCCAACAGTAAAAATACAAATGCCAAGTCACACCAACACCCCAAGTACCAACACTAACAACAGCGGAAACCTCACTCGCCTAACAACACCACCAGCATACTCCACCACTAATATTATATTCATCAGCAGTAGTGGTTCAAGCCCTGTACAGTTATTGCTCATTCTACAAGATGTAAACAAACTAAAAACCTCAATAGGAAGAATGGAATCAAAATTTATTCTCCGCGAACTCCAATTCCAATATACCAAATGGTAACCATTTTCTAAAACACGTGAGAATCATATTTCCACCCATTCATATTTATTTGTTAAAATAAATAGAACAAAGAGAATCCTAAAAATTGAAAACATAAACTGGCATACAAATATAAAATCAGAACATGAAAAAGAATGGTGCTCTGTATCCTTAACTTGAATAACCTCAATAAAAGTGATTAAAGTACGGTGATAAACTATACGCAAAAACTTTCAAAACCCAAGGAAAGGAAACATATATGACTTGACCTTCACAAGGAAAACCCAACAATCAAAACAATAAATGTATATGTTGCTATTCAGTGAGCTTGTAAATGAAGAAAGCAAACAAGCGAACAGATCCAGGGTTGCAATTTCCATTTTTCCAACAAGATCAACAGCCAGTTACTTCTGCAAATCTGCACAAGCGAATGTCAAAAATACAGAGAAGGGCATCGCGTCACCTTAAATGATGCATCATAAGCTGCCTGCAAGTTGGTCATGGTCATGCCCTCAAATGGCATTCAATTAGTCAATAACTCTCATAAAACAAAACCTAAGTTGCAGAAATCAACCTTTTTATTATACACATACTTATGTGGAAGGTATACTCTTGCTCAACTCCATACCTATTAGTTCAATAACACAAATCAAAACAATAATATTCTCCAACTATCTATGAGTTGTCACTATTATCAGTTCCAAACAATGGACTGACTGTTTAAAACACTATCATCAGTAAGTGCTTCAATTGCTCAACTCCATACATGAAAGTGCTTTACAAGCTAACGAATGCAAGTCGAAATCATTAGGATGTGAACATAAAAATAAAAAATTAACCAAGACCAACTTATAACATCCATCATTATATATCAAACACACTTGCAAAGTTTAAAAATATCCATGCACCTATTTTAGAAATTATACAACAACCAGGTAGGAAACAAATAATGTAAAATAACTTGTCATCGCTGCAACAAGGTCCAAGAAAATTTTCACCATTTCTAATACTGGATACCCACAAAAAAAACAAATAAATAACAACCCTAGACATTTTCTTATTAAAATGTCTAAAAGAAATCAAATACAGTTTCCATAAATCGGTGTCGACTTATAAAAATGAGGTACCAAAACTCTATATACATAACCTTACAGGAACCAATTAGAAGTTTATAACCAATTCTTGTATCATGCTTTAAACTTTAAAGAAAACCATTCAATATATAAACTCATGACATAGTCCATAACTTAAAACTCACTTAAGACTCGTCACTGCCAACTATAGGTCTCATAACTTTAGTTTATTTCCTGTCCACGTACGTTATATTCCTTGTATTATTTTTCTAGTCGAAGGAAACAGTCTAAATTGCTTGGAAATGCTAGCAGAGAATCAAACTCAAGCGTTTGAGATCCTAACCCTAAAAAAATACATAGAATTAATGAAAGCCTTGGCAGAGAATCTACAAACTTCAAAAATTGAGATCCTTACCAAGAAGGATTAGCAAGTTTCCACTCGTATGGCGCTCTATAACATCATCCATTAAGGTTTTTATGCATAAAACTTAAATCCACCTGCAAAAAATCCAAATAAAATGGACTCAAAACAATAACATCAATGAAACTTATAGTTAAATAATCCAACTATGTGTGTGCAGGTTTTATTACCTCTACAAATGTATGACCAGGAGTCCCACTTCCACCAAAATCTCGATAACCAACGCTTACTCCGCCAAAATATCCCTTTGTAAGTTTTCTTTTAGAGTTTCAGTGAACCAAGTTTCCATAGAGACCTGGAATAGAAAAAACATTCAATCACACATATATATATAGCCGCTTTAACTGGCTCAAGTTTCAACTCAATTAAACCTTAGGTCATACCCATGAAACATAATCTATTATGAGCTAAAAACATGAATCAAACTCATTAGTATAGTTCTAATTCCATTTGACATGGAAATTGTCTTACCAGTTCAGCCAATACAACCTCCAAGCACCCATTCACCACCACAAGTTCAATCCATACAACTTTCACCACTAGCAGCGAGCTAGTTACCAGCATCACCAATGCTTTATTGAAATTATTGATTCCCTAGAAGCACCCAGTCACCACCACCAGTTTAGTCCATATAACCTCCACCACTAAATCTTTCTTCAAATGAAACACCCAGTCACCACCACCAGTGGTTCCTCATTTTCTTTCATCATATTCCCTACAACAAAAATTGTCCATACAAAATCAAAAATTATCAAGACGGTACTAAACTAACAAGTCAAACCTATTACAAAATCATAAATGCCACATCTTATACAATTTTGTGGGACAAGAATTATAAATTCAAAATCCAATATCAGAATCATTAGGAAGACCTGATTTTGTTTAACAAAAATTATGGATGACTTATAATTACTTCATTAACACAAGAGTAACACCAATTGAAATAGGTAAAAGTGAGGGAGAATTTATACCTGAAGGCTGAAGATCTTCCAAAAAATGCAAGTGAAAATGTTTAATGTTCTTCTAGAAATTGCTACAATAAAAAATGAATAATAATTAGAACCCTATCAACAAAATCAAACCTAACTTCAAAAATAGGGCAAAATTGCAAACCCTAACTTATACATGATAAAGTTCAAAGAAAATCAAACTCCTAACTACCAGCACGAGAAGGAATTCGTGAAGAAATAAAGAAATTGAGGTTTCTTTCAAACATGAAATTGGTTGAATAACAACTGAAAATGGGTTTGTTTTGAATGTTAGAGTTTCGAAGAAATCGTTTTAGAAAAAAGGATTTTAATCATGGTGGTTGTTTTTAGGTTCATGAAGGTCGATTCGTTTTGGTAATTAACAAATGGATCTGGAAAGATGAAGAAGATTACAAAAAGGAAATGGATTTTCTTTCTGCTTCTTAATAAAAAGATGAAGATGAGATTTCATCTGGAGAGGAGAACAAGAGAATGAGAAGAAAGATAAAAAAAAAACTATAACTTTTGAGATTTTGATACTGATTTATCAAAGGTGATGGAGAAGGAGATATTTTTCCTGGTTCTTTAACGATGTAAATAAGGTGAGACCGTGAGAGATATGGAGAGAGTAATGAAAGGGGATGAAAATAAAAATAAGATTTTCAGGACATGTGGCGCCACATTAAAAAATATATATAAAGTAATATTATAGTTAATATATTCCCAAAGTGTCACGGGAGAAGTCAACTAAAGTCTTGGTGTAACGACATCTTGACTTTAGTCAAAGACATAGTCATAAGTATCGTTGTCTAAGTCAACAAAAGTCATAACACAACGACAATTTGACTTTAGTCAACAAAACTTTTTGTATGTAGTTACATCGCAATATCTAGTCTGTGTCATTTCATTATGTCTCAGATAGCCCATCTTCCACTACCAATGGAGGATATAAGCATTATTATGGAAACACATATGTGTATAAGTCCTTATTCCTTGAACCAAAGTTTACGAACTTTGTTGATCAAGAGAACCGGAGAAGTACGTGAACTTCAGTCCACGAACTCAGTCCGCGAACCCAGTCTACGAACTAGCGGATGTTCTCGAACCCGAGAATTTCTGCTGGAGTTTGTGAACTCCATCCAGGAACTTAAGTCCGCGAACCCAGTCCGTGAACTTGAGTAGGTTATGTCTAAAAACGATGTTTGTGAACTCATCTCTATAAACTAAGGAATTCTATTGGAAACCGTGGCTATATAGTTCATGAACCTATTCGAGTGAATCAAATCATTTTTGCTTCAATTGTGTCTTGTGTAGTACATAAAGATCTAAGCAATTGAACAACTCTCTAACTAGTTCATTTGAGTCATTTGAACTAGTTATGGTGAAGAATAATATGGTTGATATGAAAGTTATCATATGGCTAACCATTTGGTTAACTATTGTTGAACCAACTAATGCACAAGTTTGAGTACGGTTTTCACAAGCCTACAAACGTGTATTACATGTGTGTATAACTTTATCAGGTTTTTATCTATTAGTTGGCTATGTTTTCGATCTAACGGTTGATAAATATTGGCTTGAATCTAATCAGGTTTTTATCTAACGGTGAATATTAAATGTTTTGTTACTAAGCTAACATTGATTGCAAACCCTGATTTGAAAGACTATATAAGGGAGAACTCTAGCAACTGGGAAACCTAATCCCCACACATTCTATGTGACACTAGTTGTGCTAATCTAGAGTCGATTCTCCTTTAACCTTTGGTTTCTTCTTCTAAACCATGTTAACGACTTAAAGACTTCATTGGGATTGTGAAGCCAGACCGATACTACTTTTATCGTAGTTGTGTGATCTGATCTTGCTGTTTCTATCGTACGAGTACAATTGTAATAATTGGCTTGAGATTTCTATCTCCAATAGGCAAGATATAAAAGTAGTCACAAACATCTTCGTATCATCGTTTGTGATTCCACAATATCTTTTTTCGCTGCGTCGATTAATATTATTGTGAGGTGATTGATAAAGCTGAGCTATTCTTAGGGAATATAAGTCTGGTTTTATCAATTGATTCCTGTTCACCTTGATTTATAAAAAGACGGAACAAAACTCGTATGTATATTCGTGGGAGACGGATTTATCTATTACCGTAGACTTTTCTGTGTGATACAAATTAGTTTATTAAAGTCTTCGACTTTGGGTCGTAGCAACTCTTAGTTGTGGGTGAGATCATCTAAGGGAATTAAGTATGTAGTATCTTGTTGGGATCAGAAGCGTATGAGCATAATTGTACCTTGAATCAGTGTGAGATTGATTGGGGTTCAACTACAGTCCAGACCGAAGTTAGCTTGGAGTAGGCTAGTGTCTGTAGCGGCTTAATACAGTGTATGTTTAATTTGTACTAGGTCCCGGGGTTTTTCTGCATTTGCGGTTTCCTTGTTAACAAAATTCTGGTATCCGTGTTATTTCATTTTCCGCATTATATTGTTTATCTTTATAGTTGAAATAATACAGGTTGTGCATTGTTGTTCAATCAATTAGAATATCCGACCTTTTGGTTGTTGATTTAAATTGATTGACACTTGGATATTAGTATTTGGTACCATCCAAGTTTATCTCTCTTGTATTTAAATTGAGACTCGCAGTTTTCTTGAGTAAGATTTAAATCCAGATATACAGATATAAACTCTTTGATATACTTTTTTATTGATTAAGTCAAACTATCTAGTTGATTCTCTTGAAAGTATATTGGAGTTTGTCCATACAGATTGCTAATTCGAAATATTGGGTGTGGTTGTTAGACCCCCGCTTTTTCACTTCTACTTTTAAGTTTTCCCAATGAAAACTCCATGTCGTATATGTAGATATAATACCATACTTAAGCAAATGCAGTGAAATTTCACTAAGTGTCCCCAATCCTTTACCATTCTTAGATCTACTATAAGGGCATGATAATAAGGTGTTTCCGCCACCATTTCTAAAACTCTATAAATGACCTAACACCTTTTATGTACTAAGGAGACTTACAAGGAAATTTCATCCATCCCTTATCAATCATAGATGACATACCTTATAGACAGTATCTATGTTAAAGTTCAGAAAGTATATGTACACTACATCAATACGAAATCAGCAGCATTTTTTGATATGATATCTACTTCAATTCTAACATTTACCTATGATTTTGATATGTACACAACATCATATTAATGAAAAAAATGCTAAGATTTAAAACTATACTAAATCTATTCCATGAAATTTATATATCTACTTCAATTATAACTCGAGTGTACATTTCTACAACAAATGAATACAACCAAACAATAGAGCTAGTTGGATATCCAAACCATAGAAAGATATACTTTATTTTCACTAAAAGATACATGTTAGAATTCAAGTGTATATCATGAATTTGATATATCCACTCCAATTCTAACATGTAGCTTCAATTGATCCCAGTAGTAGGGTTGCAAATCCCTTAGGTTACCGACAGAAACATCCTCTCAACAAAGAGAGAATAAGATACAAGTAGCTTTTGCGATTCACCACTATGACCATTTTTATCATGCTTACTGAGATTCTATCGAAATCAAAATCAGACTTACAAAAATTATTAAGTTCAGTCCATACAAACTTATAAAAATTTCTAAGTTCAGAAAGTATACAAATTTTTTAAGTTCAGTCCATTTTTATCATGCTCACTGAGATGTTATTATCATCAAACTTCAGATAAACAATATGAAAGGAACCAAGATAATCAAAACAATTTCATAGTTGGATATACCTTCTTAGTTCTTCCTAAAACAACTCTGACCAGTTCTTCTTCAAACTCTGATGAACTGAAATGACATTACAACAACAAACCATAAAATCAGTTTATAATTTACAACCAAAAAATATAAATTAAACCCTAAACTGAAAATACATCAAAATCCCTAAAAAAGATTAACATAAAACAATATATGAAACTTATACCTTCAATATTCTTCAGATCTCTAAAGTACTTCAGTTGTTCAATCTTGACAAACCCTAAAATGGAAAGAATAAAATCGTATTAGATTCACATGTGAAACCCTAAACACGAAAGAGAAAAAAAAAAAGAAATTGAAAAACTGAAATCGAAAGAATCGGATTCACAAATGAAATCGATAAACTTAAATGGAACCCTAGGATTCGATAAACTTAAACCAAAATCTCAAAAAACTAGAAATCAAAGTCTCTGAACCCTAAAAATCACAACTACTGAAACCCTAATATCAAAATCTATAAACCTTAAAAAATATGTCAAAGATTATACCTGATGATAGAGTTCTAGAAGATGATAGAGTTCATAGATTTAGAAAAGAATAAAGAGCTCAGCTGGGCATATCAAGATCGAGATGGATATGGAGATAAATATGGAGAGAAGAGAGTGAGTCTGTGGTTGTAGCGGAGAAAAAAATGAATAACGAAATCGATTAATGGGCAGGATATAGCTAGATTTGGATTAAGGGTGGGAAAAAGAAGAAGAATGCTTGACCAAAGTTTTACTGGGGCATGTTTATCATTTCTAGTGTTCTCGAATACACACGTGATTCACACGCTTGAACCTAATACAGTTGGAATTCGCAACCTTACTCGTGCGGTTGCAAAATTCGCAATAGATATTTGCCATTGCAAAAAATTAGCAACGGGGATTACGGGGATTAGCAACATAAATTTCGCAATGACACTAGTATCGTTGCTAATCTGGGTTGCTAATTCCTTAAAATGGTGTAGTGCGAAGTAATGAGCATATCAATAGAAGATAATAGTATGATGTTGGCAATAATGATTGGACGAATGGTGCAGATTGTCTTAGAAGTTTAATATGTTTAGAACATTGCATCTGTGTTGAATGGGTTGGCAGGGATTTGGATAGGTATAGAAGATGGTTTCTTAGTGCTCATAAACATTACCAGACTGTGCATTTCAGATGTTCGAAAAATTGCCTAAATAAACATTTCTCCTTGTTCAGTGCCAAGAGTTCAAGACAGTAAAGCTTGAGTCGCAGTCGCTAATTGAGATGGGTTAGAAGAGTTTAAGAACTACATGGATATGGATGTGAATCATTAGAAGGATGGACAGAATATTTGGTCTGAAAAACAGGTGCAGAACTTTGTTATTGTCATTAGTTACTGATGATCAATAGATAGGACTAAATGGTATATTTCAGAGTTATACTAGGACCAGTAATGTTGGGTATATGTTGGATTTAGAATTTGGCAGCAACTAGTACCAATCTATGATGGGTTTTGGGTTGAAACTTGAGAGAGAAAGCATGTTTAGAGTTGTCGCTACTGCCATTGATCTCGGGAGTGAACGGAGGGGATTAAAGAGTGTCTTCGGGGTATTTTTGGTACTATGTTTAACACTTGTACATTATTGCCATGTGTTCATTTAAGCTGACTCAGCTAATCAAGTAATGGATGGAATAGTTGACGATAGGAGGAAATACTAATTTCAATCTATTTGGGAATGAAACGCAAATTAGCGATCTTGGCAGGGGAGGAAACGCAAAATATCTCATTTATTAATTAAGCGACAATTTATTAATTTAACGAGTTAAAATTTATCTTTTGTAAGGTTAGTTAGGACAAAAATATTAAATAATCAAATATGATATTCATCCAGTAGCCCTTAGCTAGTGACCGGGTCCATTATGTAAACATTCAACATACTTATAGAGAAGAAATCTTAGCAAAATACATAAATTATATAGCTAAAAACATCATTAAGTTGTAATAATAAGATTTAGAACAATCAATTAATCATCTAAACATATGAAAACCCAATAATCGAATATAGACAAAACCCTACAAATCAATTAATTAAACAAAAAACCTAGAAATAAATTTAACCCTAACATCAATTTCTTAATACTGTGAACTATTTCACAAATCTAAAATCAATCCACACACAATCGAAACCCTATCATCGATTACTTTAAAAACAATATCTATATCATTTAACCAGTCCAAACTCTAAGAACAGAAAACCCTAAAAAACAAATATATATATATATATATATATATAAACCCAATTTTTTTTTACTGAAATCAAACAAATAAACATAATAATCGAACAAATACATCAAGCATGAACCCAAAAATTCAATTCAATCGAAAACTTTAAAACAGAAAACCCAATAATTGAAACCCTGAACTAACCTTTATATTTTTGGTTTCTTCTTCTTCTCCTTCTTCTTTCCACGTCCTAACTTCACCATCTTCACTTATAATCGTCTTAACAAACTGATTTAAGGGTTCCTTTGGTTTGATTTCAGAGAGAAACAAAGAGGAAAATAGGGAAAGAATGAAGAAGAATATAATGACGAGTTTCCTTATTCTTTTCCCCTGTAATAGTCCACTTTTCCATCAAACCCCGTCCAAATTCATAGAGATTTGATGAGTTTTAGATATGTGGTCCTCATTATCCCACGTGTTGTGTTAATGGTATAGAAAACCCACACGTGTTGGCGGAGAAAACAAAGTAACCTAGTCAATCTGAACCCTTGATTTTCAACGAGAACTCCACCATGTTGATACCATAAGATATCTCATGGATTTCCTTGATCTAGATGTGTGTCCGAGATATGTGACATATTGTATTAATGATAAAAAAAACACGTGGCATAAACTGAAGGATGATGGTAATTTTACACTTTATTTTCTCATCTCGGTCAAGGAGAAATTGACCATACGCCCGATAAATTGACTTTTCCAATGGATTTGGATGGAAAATATCCAACAGTCCTATATTTGTAAATGGAAAAAAAACGGGGGTATGTTTTTAAGTCGGATGTAAATATAGGGGTACATCTGTTTATAATCCTTAATTTATTAATATTTTCAAACTAATTTAGAAATTTTCTTTCCTAGTAAATTCATAAAAATTTGATGAATATTAATGTTGCCACTAGAAAATGATGAAATTTTGATCAAATCCCTTTCCTTCTTTTAAGCATATTATATCAACTTAAACTAAAAATAGATTATGTGTGGGTCGTGAAAAAGCAGGGGTCTAACAACCACACCCAATATATCGCTTAGCAGTCTGTATGGACTAACTCCAATATACTTTTAAGAGAATCAACTAACAGTCAGACTCAATCTTAAGAAAAGTACATCAAAGAGTTATATCTCTGTTTCTTAATGTAATAAGCAAATCAAACAGATAGAAATCCGTGAGACTAATTAATATAAGAAACAACTTGGATGGTATCAAAAACCAATATCCAAGTGTCAATCAATTCAATCAACAACCAAAGGTTGGATTCGCAATTGATTGAACTTACGTATAACCTGTGATATTTCAATTATATAAACAAATATAATGCAGAAAAGAAATAACACAGACACAAGAAATTTTGTTAACGACGAAACCGCAAATGCAGAAAAAAAAACGAGACCTAGTCTAGATTTAAAAACCACACTGTATTAAGATGCTACAGACACTAGCCTACTCTAAGTTAACTTTGGACTAGAATGTAGTTGAGCCCTAACCAATCTCACATTGATCAAGGTACAGTTGCGCTCCTTACGTCTCTGAATCCCAGCAGGACTTTAAATACTTGATTCCCTTAGCTGATCTCGCTCACAACTAAGAGTTGCTATGACCTAGAGTCGAAGACTTGATAAACCAATCTGTCTCACACGGAAAAGTCTATTGTATAGATAAATCTGTCTCCTACAAATAAACCTATGAGTTTTTTTTCCGTATTTTAATAAATCAAGGCGAACAGGAACCAATTGATATACCAAACTTATATTCCCGAAGAACATCCTAGAAATATCAATCACCTCACAATAATCTTAATCGTGCGGTAGTGAAACAAGATATTTTGGAATCACAAATGATGAGACGAAGATGTTTGTGACTACTTTTTATCTTGCCTATCGGAGACTAAATCTCGAGCAAATCTTAGAGAAGATAGTACTCACTCATGATAGAAAACAACAAGATCAGAACACGCAACTATAGAAAAAATAGTTGGATATGGCTTCACAATCCCAATGAAGTCTTCAAGTTGTTAACCTATAGGGTTTCGTGAAAAACCTAAGGTTAAAGGAGAATCGACTCTAGTCGTAACTAGTATCACACAGGAGGTGTGGGGATTAGGTTTCCCAGTTGCTAGATTACTCCTTTATATAGTCTTCAAATAAGGGTTTGCAATCAATGTTACCTTGGTAACAAAGCATTCAATATTTACCATTAAATGAAAACCTAATTAGAATCAAGCTAATATCTTTCAACCGTTAGATCGAACTTAGCTTGTTACACAGACATGAAAAGTGACTTCATTTAGATATGAGTAACCATACCTAAACGTGTGCACCTTTGTTAGCTCAACAATAGTTAACCGAGGTTAGCCATATGAACACTTTCATATCAACCATATTCATCTTAACCATAACTAGTTCAAATTACTTAAATGAAACTAGTTCAAATGACTCAAATGAAACTAGTTCTATAGTTGTTCAATTGTTTATATTCTCATAGAAGTATACAAGACACAATTGAAGCAAAATCGATTTTGATTCACTCGAATCATGTCATGAACATTATATCCACGGTTTGCAAAAGATTGCATTCCTTATTATATAAATGTATTAGTTCATGAACAAACCGATTTTAGAACATTATCTACTCAGGTATGCAAACGTGTACGCATACCTAAATGGTCGGACTAAGTTTGGGTTCGCCAGTACGCGAACTGGTACGCATACCTTCCAAACTCAACAGAAATTCCCGGAACTGAACCTCATGCCAGTACGCGTACCGGTATGCGTACAAGGTTCCCGAACTTTCACTAAACCAATCAGTACGCATACGGGTATGCATACCATGGTTCCCGGACTTAGATTACATATATGCAAGTACGCATACTATGATTATATCCAATTGTTCTAAACTCTTATTTCAATCATTTAAACATTCTCAAAAAACGAAAATAGCTGTCACACATAAACTATTAGCTTCAAAGAAATTTTCTAGTGATCGAATGATCAAAACGAAACATTCCGAGTCTAAATCAAATGATTGTCTCACACAAATCATGTAAGATGTTACCAGGCGATTTTCACATGATCATATTTTGACTTTCGTCAAGAATATAAGATGAACTTGGTTAAAGCGAAAGCTTTCCAACACATATTTCGAGAAATATGTAAGCGAATTAAAAACAGCTCGAAATATCAAATGTGTATAATTGAAGTCTATATAGCTATGCGACTTTTGTCTCAAATAAGAGATAGAGTAGATATTCTTTTGAGTGATAGATGAGTTCAAGTCTTCACATACCTTTTGTTGATGAAGTTTCAAAAAATTCCCTTAGTAGTTCTCCGTCTTCAATCGATGAACGTCGCGAAGTCTAATGCTCAACTACACTTTCTATCCTAATCGGAGACTTAGCTATAAGTAGACTAGAAATCAAGACTTATAGTTTTGATCACTAAACTTGGCAACAAGCTTTAGATAGCAACGCTTGCGAGTTAGACCGACCAGTGCTCTAACAGGTTGCGTTATAACCCATATTAATTATATATAATCTTAAAAAACAAGGCCTACGTATTCCCAAAAGTTATTTTCAAAAGATCTCTGCTGACTTATGTGTACCGCTTGATTTCCTAGTGTATCAGCTGTTTGGTTGGTCTCTCTATAAATATGATGGACTGCATGATACATAATGGATTGCATCAGGCCCCGAATTATGGGATGAAATGAACGAGGTTTTGTGAGTTTCCATTGTATGTTTGTTATTGTTCTGACTGCCATAAGAATGGCCCATGTTTCTGCCACTAAAATCATGGTTACTCCTAGAGGTGGTGCCATGTATTGCTACGATCGTGGTAGTTGAGGAATTTTTGCAAAAAAATCCTACTATAAGTTTGATGTAACAATTAACAGAAAAAGTATATTACAATAAATATCATCAAACTGGAAAAGATCAAAACATCAAGTATCAACTCTTTGAAACCAAGATCCCTGTTAGAGCATCGCTCGGTTAAAACCACAAATGTTGGTATATATCAGCCTGGGATTA
Source organism: Papaver bracteatum (assembly GCA_023529315.1). Taxonomy (NCBI): domain Eukaryota; kingdom Viridiplantae; phylum Streptophyta; class Magnoliopsida; order Ranunculales; family Papaveraceae; genus Papaver; species Papaver bracteatum. Next base: position 691,749 of record JAJJWX010002690.1, on the reverse strand, counting down.
GAGCATCATAGTTGAATAACTAAAGAACAACGACGACATGTGCTAGAAATTCATCAACAAAGGTATGTGAAGACTCATTATCCTATTTACTCATTATTTCTACTATTCTATCTTCTATGACAATATCGTACGGCTTTAGCATATGATGAATCACACAGAAAAATATATCAACTTAAGCATTGGATGTTCATGAGTCTTATCACTTTTGAGGCAAGACTTGAGAATAATTTTTACTGTTAAAAAAACTACGTATATGAAATATAAGCCTAAAAACGTCAAATTGTACTTTTGTTCATAAACTGATTTTTTATTTTGCGAACTATGAATTTTTTTGATGTTACTGAACTACAAGGATGCATAAGTGTTCATGAACTTATTTTTTAGTTTGGGAACTAGAAATTTCAAGGTGTTCCCGGACACTTTTTGAAATTTTCTTTTGAGTTCACGAACTATCTGCTTTTGGGTATGTTCCTGGACAGTTCAAACATACTTTCTTAGTTCGCGGAGTGGTCTGTTTTTGGGTGCCACTGAACTCCAAAATTGCTTGATGTTTCATGAACTATAATTGGTTATTCGTGAGCTAATTTTTATGCATGTTCTTCAATCGAAAAATATGCGGGTGCATATTATTCTTTGTATTACAAGGAAAATTTCTCACATGCTTATATGGTTTCCATTCTTTGGAAGTCTATGTTTGGAAATTTAGTTTGCTTGGGATAAATGTAATTTTTAAGCATGAAAACTAGTTCACGAGCTTGATTTGATCACAAGAAACAATTTCTTGAATTTTAAGCAATCTAAAATGTTTCATCATCATTATAAATAGAGGACTCTTTGCAAAGTAGAAACTTAATCTGTACACGATGTATAGTAATTACAGATAAAGTCAGACTTAGGTTTTTTCTTGAAACATAATTAGATTACGACTTTGAAGAATTCACTTGGGGTTCCCGAAGGCCGGTTAGCCTATCTTTTACCTACTAGACATTTTATATACAAAATCCTACAAGAATTTGAGAAATTAATATGATAAATTAGATGGCCATTTCCCTTTGAGCAATTAATATGAGCATGTTCCACGGATAAGTATTCCCCGATACTATGAATGCACTCTTTCAATTTTTGATAACTCAAATTTAATAATTCATGTGGAGTTTTCCAAATTATCATATATGTTCATTGCTCGGTGGATCATCCCATGTGTTTGTAATGCAAACATCATTCATCTATAAAAATTATCTGAGTGTGCAAACTTATTTAATTCTCATATATATATGCTTGTTTAGGAATACTAAATAACTTGACAAACTTTCATATCTGGACAGGTTCTCCCCTTATGTCGACATTATGCATGACAATCTTATTATACACTGTCCAAAGACTCCAAATGATAAACACATAAGAAACTTGAAATTCAAACTACGTAATGTCATCAAAGTAATCCAAAAGTATTCATAAATGAATTCGTTGTATCCTTGGATTCATTCTAACTACCAATATTGTTTCAATCATTAAATTAATTGCTAGCATTATACACTGAAAAGAGGAGGATACCAAGTATACCATCAATTTTTTTGTTACAAAACCTATAGGAAAAAATTACATGAACTTTAAATTTGACATACCAAGGTGTGTGGGTTCAACCGAGTATTCACTCTAACACACCTTCTTGAACGAGATTGTAAATATATGTTAATATTTATGCTTGAGTCGATGAATTTGGATATTGTTCTATTACCTATTATCAGGCATATTTGTATTATTCGTATATATAAAAAAAAAATCGAGGTAATAGGTGTTTAGCCATATTAAAAGTTGTAAATTTTTCTTTACACATTAAAGTCTTCTAATTAGTTCCTTACATTTTCATAAAATCTAAAGCGATTTTCAATTTAGGATTTGCAACCCCCCAAATTTTTTTTTTTTTTTTGTATATATTCAGATTGTACCACTTTTAAATTGTTGAATAAAAATGTTATATCTTTAAAAAAGTTAGTTTACAATTGCAAAATTTGTAACATGATTTATTCTCTTGCATTTGATTACTTGCATATGAATAGTTTTTTTTTTGCGTATAAAATTTAAGCATATGATTATATTTACTATTTGTGGTACTACTAGTTTAATTGTCAATATGTGTCTCATGTGTGACAAATAATGCGGCATTGTATGAACTTTTGTTTTTGTTGATGAATATCTTTTTTACATATACTTTTTTTGGTGTAACACGATTTATTTTCTTTTGTATAAATTTTTTGTCACATATGATACCATTATGAATTTGGATAAATATCTGTTTGAAATGCTCATTATTATTTTCTGTAAAACCAAGAAACGAAGATCTTAAAATACTTTTTTTTTATATTAGATATATATAAACATTCATATGAGGGTAAAGGTGAAATGTTGTTTGATGGAAAGTCATACCTTAAAAGTTTGAAATACTTTTTTTACGACATATAAAAAGTCTAAAAGCCTCCGGGAACCGTGAGATGTCTCTGAGATGGATGTAAGAGTTGAGATCTTTGTTCGTACCCATACAAAATCTCATAGACTTTCGATTCAAAAAATCTATTTATCATATGCTTGTTGATGATGATGGAAGCAAGACTTAACGTTGTAGTATGCTTGTCAAACTTTATCTTGTTGTAGCTCACAACAATCTTGAATTGGACTCCGTACTTACGGAGCTTTGAAGCAGAAATTTGAATGGATATTTCCTCATCTCCCCGTTGATGATAGCTTCCTACTTTCAATATCCCTTCATATATGTGTCTAACAAGTGATGGCCTTGGAATCTCGGCGGGGAAAACATAGTTTTCGAGAGAATTATATGTGTGTTCTGCATCCAAGAAATCCAAATTATAGATAATACATACTTATTGAGTATATTGCAAATTAAGCAATATTTTTTTTTATGTTTTCTTACCTCTTCAGAATGGCCTTCAGAAATAGAAAGCAACGTAGAGAGTACTAGGTAAAGTAATTGGTTCTCCAATAAAAACAAGTCTTGCATCACATAGTTATAATTCAAGTTATGTCCGCGATGACCAAAAATAAGGTCAATATTAGCGGAATCACGATTATTTTGATTACCCTTCAAGACATACATGAATTCAATAAGGAAAATTCCATCGACCATCATGAGTTTAACGAAGCCATCATCATTATTTTTCCACCTCTCTGGCTGCACGACATTTTCCTCATATATTTTCCTCAACTGATCCATAACTAACATCAGTTTGGCTAGCTTGTTTAGTTGGAAGTGCCAGCGATCTCTTGAGGAAGTGAAGTAGGTCTCTTTTCTTTCGTACTTACATTTTCATCAAGTGAGGTTGACCATAGTGGTATGGACCAATGGATACCATTTTTTGCATATAAGCATATGGAATTCTCTCTTTTATATATGTTGGTATGATGAATATTTGTAGGTTCTGTTATTGATGTTTATCCAGTAATATTTTTTTGTGAACTTGTAGATAAGGCTTCTTTAACTCCATATACATATCATCTTGAGGTTATTGATTATTTCATATAGTTTTTCTCCCATATATGGTTCTAGCTATCTGTCTCTTGATTCAAAATCTTTTAAGTTTGTTCCTTTTTAAGATAAGAAAAAACAATATGAATTAATCTTTCAAATGATAGTAGAGGGAATTAGATAATTTATATATTCAGTATGTAAACGTACGCGTCCATGTGCTAACTTTTGATGTTTTAAACGAGTGCAGGTAAGAGTTAGTATAACTATGCATAAAGCATATTATGATATGCATACCACATATTCGCTCCTTTCTTATAAAATGCTGGATAATCGGGAGCGGCATGTGACTTTCCCCTTGAAGAAAATTGGAATATGAAGGAAGTTTCACTAGATCGGTATTTAAACTCTTATGGTAAAGAAGATGGAGTATCTCCTTTTGAAGGATCCAAATATAAGGGGTTTGGTTGGGTCAATAGTAACGATATATACCATGTATATGTGCCCCAAGTCCTAAAGTGGTAAGCTCTCTACAGATTCTACGAGATGCTGGTAAAAGTTTAGTCCTAACTTGTCTTTTCTCTTGATTTTGGTAAACTTAGTGCTTCGCAAAAAAATTTATAAGACATTGATTCGGTGTTTGGATACATATTCAGAAATAATTTTTCGACTTCTAAAAATAAATCGTCAGAAGTTAAATTAGGAACAAAATTTTAAAGCGACTTTAAAATGTAAATAATATAACTTCTTCTGAAACAATCTACTTTTACTTCTCATTTTTGAAACTAGCTTTTGTTTCTGGAGAAGTAGAAGCACATGTGCCTCTGGATAAGCATAATATCCAAACAACATCCTCTGAAAATTATGTGATTACTTAACCGATAAAAAACAATATTTTTTACTACTATTATAATAATTATTAATTTATTTGAAAAATTTAAATTAATAACTTGGGTGGAAAGTGAATTAATGTGCAGCTAAATTTTGCAATGTTTTCACTAAAAAATTAGTACCTAATTATCTTATATTTATATGATGGATTACGTTGATTTAATGTTGAAAGTTGATTACGAATCCAATAATTTATGAAGGTAAAGAGAATTAAATTATTCAAAATAAATCAAAATATTATATAATTTATTTACAATTATAGGGGTGTTATAACAAAGTCATTAGGAAAGTCATATTGAATTGTCAAAATATTATCAAAATATTATATAAATTATTCAAAACTATTCAATAACAAAGTCATATTTGTTCTCCCTCGTACACCTACTTGGATAATAGGGGTGTTAATGTGTTGCTGAGAAGTTTTATAATATGTTTGGATAGCATTAGGAAAGTTGTGTGTTGACTTCTAAAAGTCGAAAAGGAAAAAGTTGATTTGTCAACATCAAAATAATTTTTAGAAGCAGAAAAGTTAAGTTTTGTGAAGCAAAATATTCTTGTTTTTAATTTCTGAGATCGATTTATGCTTCTAGTATTCAAACGTGCTATTAACAAACAACAAAAAAAAACATTAAAAATGTTATAACCATTGTTAATTTATTAAGATACCGTGGTGTCTAACATTAGGGTTTCTTCTATCTATTTATATAGATGCCTAATCTCTTGTATTTTACACATTTAACAGAAGTTCTCTCTTCCTCTTCTCCCTATTTTGTGTTCACTTCTTCTTTAATTCTAGTTTCACAACACGTTATCAGGAACGTAGCTCTAATCACTAAGCTAAGCTATTAATAATGATTGATATTTTCTTTTATTAATCAGTTTTCTATTTTATTTTATTTTATTTTTTCTTTTATAGTATCTTAATAAAAAACCTAGATCTATTTAATTTTTTTGGTGGGGATGGGAGGCGGGGGTTTTGTTATTTTTCGTTCTTGTTTAGATCGGAGTTTATATGAGATCAACAAAAAACGAATACTTATGTGTATCGTTAGTTTGGTTGTATATAAATAATAAAATAACTTAACGTTTTTTTTTGCTTTTCTTTTGTATTTGTAAATTAAATTCTAGTTGATATTTGTGTTCTTTTCCCTTCATCAAATTTTCTTCTCATTGGTCATCTAATATAGTAAGCAAGTAACATATAATCGCATTGTGTTATACTCGAAGCATTCCCATATTCATTCCACCTACACTAATGTTCAAAATAAAAAATATTGTACGATATTGATATCTACAAAGACTTACATTTGAAACTATCTTGTTAGCATATTAGATTCTAGTGACAAACAAAGGAGAGTGTCAAAGAAAACAAGAGCCAACTAAACGATGCTCTTTGTAAAGGCTATGGAGTTGAAATGAAGCCTTATCTCATCTCCTTTAGTGAAAATTGGTGCAATCAATTATTGACTTTGCGTATCGTGACAAGCCAATCCTTCTCCGTACTTGAGATAAATCTTCTTATTTTGAATGCATATTGATTTAATATTAACTTCAGGAATATTAATACAATCCACATCAATGATATACTGCTTGATCCATGAATTTTTATTGTTGGTAAGATCCTTTTGCATCTTCCATATACCCACCCCTCCACCAGAAATGTGCTCCATATAACAAAGACTGCTATCCAGTTCAACCAAAAAGTATGCGCAACATCTAGTCGAAAACTTTGAAAATGTAGGGGTACCAAAATACCCCACCAACTTTTTCTTAGGAAAACTGTATAAACTCGAATACAATTCCAAGAGTTCAACTTAATGAATCTCAATCAAGGAATTATACGAAGAGCTTATATCTCTTTCTCTCACAATCAGAAAGTTTACAGAAGCAAGTCCGTGAACCTGATTATGTGTGAGAGCACTTGGACGATTCCAAAGATCAAACATCCAAGAATCAATAAAGTCGTATCCAACAAACAAGGATGGATATTGATTGATTAACATACAATCTGTGATATTTTAATTCTAAAAAAAACAATATAATGCGGAAAAAGAAATATCACAGACACCAGAATTTGTTAACGAGGATGCATAAAAAATCAGAGACCTAGTCCTGATTTAAATACCAAATTGTATTAAGCCGCTACAAATACTAGCCTACTATCAGAACTTCAGACTGGAATATAGTGGAGACCGAATTAAACTTTCACAACAATTCAGTAACAGTCGCGCTCCTTACGCCTCTTGAATCCCGGCAGGACTCTGCACAATTGATTCCCTTAGTTAACGTCCTTTATAGCCTAAGAGTTGCTTCAACTTAATCGAAGACTTTTAGCCAATCTGCCTCCCACAGATAAGGTTATTTGTGATTTCTGTTCTGATCAAAGATTAAGGTGAGGTAGGAAATCGATTACAATAGACTAAGTCTAGCAAACCTCAAAATCCGGTCTTATGACTCCCGAAGAGCAACCTAGATTATTATCCACTACACAAGGCGAAACTTGTGGAATTGCAAAGTCTGAGACGAAGATACTTTGTGATTTCTATCTATCTTGTTTTGTCATAGCAAGTTCACCAATAAAAACAAGATAGGGATACACGAACTATCAAGATAAAGATAGTTGGATCTGGCTTCACGAATCCCTAGGTGAAGTCTTTTTAGTCGCTAAACCTTAGAAGGGTATCAAGGAGAGGACGACTCCATTTTTAAAACTAGGACACATAAGAATAGTATCAAGGATTTAAAGATCCCAGTTGTGAGAGGTTATCCTTTTATAGAAGGTTTAAGATAAGATAGCTTTGGAACCAAGCAATCAATAATCACCGTTAGATGAAAACTTGACTTGAGATTAACATAGTAGAATATACACTCTGATTACGATGGACCATAACCTAACCGTGTATAATGACCTGTTCATGTATGTTCCGAAACTATCCAATCGAACTACATGCTTAACCATTTTCATATAACACTTTAAGACTTTTCATGAATCACACATATGATCGAAAAATGTCTAGATAGTAATTTTAAACCTGGCTTGATTGGGGTATACCCAAATTAATTGGGGTATACCAAATGAGACAAAATTAGGTCATTTTGAAGTAAAAGAGGTCACCCTTTAACCATATATTTTTAAAACGGCTAATATGCCCTTATTTAATTAACACTAAAAAATCTGATTAGCTTAATTAATTGAGTTTAGATTAAAATTTTGAAATTGAAAATTCAATAGATTAAACCTTTAATCCGTCTTTTGAGTTCGATTTCGATCAAAAAATTTGGTTTTCAAAAATGTCAAAGGTCGGAAAGGTATACGTTTGAATAAGGTGTCGGCTATATATGGCCGATATGGTCTTTGTTTGAATAAGATGCCGACCAATTTTAGCCGGCATGGTCCTTGGATGAAGAAAACGCTGACCATTTTTTGGCCGAAAGGATCTTTGAATGAAGAATATGCCGACTATCTTAGTCAATAATATCCCCAACCATGCCGGCTATAATATAGTCGTCATGCACATAATTAATAACACTGCTAGCTATATTATAGCCGGCATATTAAAGATTTCTAACCATGCCAATCTGTACTTATACCAAGCAGAAAACATAATACGGGAAGATGTAATTCACTTTATTCATGCAATTTTGGTTACTATATTGATTGAAACATAAAACCTTACTCCTTGTCGACGGAAAAAAGAATGCACTTAGCATATGCATCAAGCCTTTGAAACCCTAGGCGAGTGGACGAGTTATAACCTCGTGATGGTTTACATAGAGGTCTACCCACAAAACCTATACAAAAACTTCTAAAGCCATCAATCTTCCTCCTCCAAAGACGATACAACATCCAAGTATTCCGGGTTATCCTCCGGGATTCTTTATGCCAAGAAGTGATAGATTGCATCGAACGCGAATGCTTCCCCCTCTTCGTCCAAGTAGCGCGCTTTCACGACTTCATGCTACAAAAATACAAAAACAAACTTACATTTGTTGGTGGTGTTTCATTGGAAGATAAAACAACATGGGTTATGTAAAAAAAACCACAAAATTACTTACAAATTGTGCAATGGACATTGTGAAGGGGCGAGTGTTAAAAATCCGAGGTTGGAGCGCTAAAAAAGCAAGTATCGCATTTTCGATTACTAGGTGCCTAGCGTGGATTTGTTGAATACTTCTTGCATTAGGATTCCCAAAATCGCCGCTAAATTTGTTGTGTACCCTATCCCAAAAGGTTGTGGAATCCTCCCTTTCGGAGGATTGACATCTAAGTCGATTTTACGCGTACCAAGCTTTGGTGATTGTCAAATCTTCATTTGAATCAAACGATGCCATTGTTGTTTGTAGAACTATTGGGTGAGTTAGATGGAGTGTATGATGGTATGAGCTTTGGAGAGTATATGCAAATAGTTGTGTGTTGTTTTGTAGAGAGAATTAGTGTATTTATAGGATGGTGGCCAAATTTGTCCGTTATAGTACCCAAGTACAAGTCAATCAATGAAACTGTACTTGCAAAAAAAATTGAATTTTGAATTTGCCGGCGAGATTTTTTTCCCTCAATATGCCGACTACGTATGGCCGGCATGGTGGGAAGTTTCTTACCATGCCGGCCATATGACTTTTAGGCATCAGGAAAACATTTTCTCCTGTGTATACGCCGGCAATGTAGTTTGACATTTTCCTGCAGGATATAATATGGTCGACATGGTATAAATTTTCTTACCATGCCGATCTTATTACTTTTAGGCATAAGGAGTTTATGCAATTTTCTGTTAAACAGTCAGAAGGATATTTGTTCACTAGCTTGTCGGCTAGGATGTGGTCGGCAAGGAACCTAATTTATAACCATGCCGGCCTTATGATGATTTTAGGCATCATGAGAAGGCATTTTCTGCAATAAATGGTTGACATGTTCTATAACATAATACACTGAGGCTGCATAACAGCCGGATTGGCAATGATATGATTACCTTGCCGACCCTGGTATGCAAGCACTTTCTACTGTCAGGGCCGGTAGTCTGACACTTCAAAACCTTGCCGGCCCTAGTTTTGTTTGCATGGCAACTTAAAAAAAAATATGCCGGCATAAGTATTGAAACTTTACGTAGCTAAACAAACCATTCATTCAAAAACTAGAAATCCAACACTTGTTGTCCAAAATACGAAAACATGTCCCATAAACCTTAAAAAATCATTTATCCAACCATTAACCTTAATATTTGTCCAACACAACATAAAGAAATGAACTAGAAATGCATTAATTCACCACCGCCACCACGACTATGGACACGACCCCATTTAGGAACACCATCGCTACTACTACCTTCACCGCCATGACCACTACGATCCCTCTTTTTGTCAGCATTCATCTTGGCTTGTGCTTCCCTCATGGCTTTTTCTTCCCTCTTTACTTCAGCAACAACTTGCTTGAACATTTCACGGGCATCCTCATTGTCAACATTGTTAATAAAGTCAATGTGCTTGCTTTGCTCTTCAATCGACAAAGGCTCTCCTCTTTCTCTCGCGCAACACAACACCTTCGCAAAGGTCTTCAAATGCTCCTTATGTTTTCAATTAAACAATAAATAATTAATAGAATGATTCGATAATGTGATCTTAAAATAATAAGAACAACTCTAAAATACTTATAAAGAACTTAAGACTTATTGCTGGGTCTTTCGATGCCATCTTCCTCTTACGAGCCAATTCTTCAACAGTCATCTCCCTAATCACAGTAGGACGAGCCCAACCCAAGTACCACGACATGTATATCTCACTAGCTTCATGACCAGTGGTCACCTCGTCCAAAAGACTCACATCGATGTTACTGCCACGTCTATCGTCCCAATGTTCTTGAGTTGGCGCTGGATCATAAGGGACGTTAATAGTTTTTTGGGATGTGGTGAAGTCATCCCGGTTTATAGTAAAGAACGACTTATCTTCATCGAAATGAAGTTCTTCTTGCACGTAACCCAATTGTCGCATTACCCGATGTGGATCGTATATTGAATATCCTTCGGTGTAAAACAACAAGGGTCCATAATATAATGCAACTACATCTCTCCTTTGGATTAAACCTTGGTTTCTATCATCCCGATATGGATCAAATATCACCTCTTCCGCAGTCAATTTGTCGATGGCCATTCAGATTTTGATAAGATTTTGCGGCATTTCCTTATCCCGAGTACCCTTAAAACTGTACCTTTGCGCTCTTGGCTTATCAACAGCAACATTCGCATCCACTTTGACGTAGGAGTTGGCTTTCACCAAAGAAGGGAAGTGCTCATATATCCAAACCTATGCAAAAAAAAAAGTTTAGTAAGAATCTTATCTTACGAGAATTTGGCAAATATAAATGATTTAGACAATACAATTACCTGGAAGATACATATGTTTTCGTTAACTTGCGAAGTGAGTTCCCTTGAAGCCTTTGTTAACTTATTGTTCAAGAAGGTGACCACCGAAGTACCCCAAGAATACTCACGCATCTTATCTAAGGGATCCAATAGTTTCAAATAACTGGCGTCGACCAAGCTTCCGGAACTGTCGGGGAAGATACGTCTTCCCAGGACGTATAGCAAATAACCTGACGCGGTAGCATTGATTCGTATCGGGTTCACCCTTCCTTCCTCATCAAAGATTTTCTTGGTGTCACATAATGTGTCCCTCAACTTCTTCAGATTAAACTTCTTGCTTAGACGACCATCCTTCATCACAAGCATAGACTCCGTCGCAACCTGATTCCAACCGAAATTTTTATGGCACAATTTGAAGATATCCGTGAAAGAAAACTTATTATCGAAGCCCTCATAGACTTCTTTTCCCTCAACCTCGAGGCCTAGAATTTAATGAGCATCATCGGGAGTTATAACCATCTCACCGAATGGGAATAACATTGTATCAGTATCTCCGTAGAACCTCTCACAGAATTCAGATACGATAACTCTATCATGCTCAATATTAAAACTCTCCATCGCAGGCCATAACCCGAAGTTCTTGACAATCACTTTCACCTCCTCACATTCATCCTCAAGATCCCAAGTCTTAGTCACTGAACATGAAGCTTGGCACCTCATGAGACGGACGGCATGCTTGTGATCCTAAATACCAAAAAAACAAAATGAAAATAAATACAAACACTTGACGCAAATTTAAGATAGTTACATACTTAAATAAAAAACAAAGAAGGATTGAGATTACTTACGATAGTATTATGGATCATACATGCCCATGAGTCTTTGTATTCAAAAAGAACATTGCCACCGTCTTTTGGGGTTCCCCTTGGGTTCTCATTTTTTTTTTCAGTGTAACCATCAAGTGAGGGGAAGGCATGTGGGAATCATCTAGTTTAGTGATCACCCTCTTCTTCTTTCCGGTTTCAGTTGAAGTTGAAGTTGAAGCTTCGACTTGTTGAACATTATCTTGACTTTGTTCTCCATATCCATCTCCATCTCCTTCTCCTCCTCCTCCTCCTCCTTCTTCTTCTTCTTCTTCTTCTTCTTCTTCTTCTTCTTCTTCTTCTTCTTCTTCTTCTTCTTCTTCTTCTTCCACTGCCTCTTCAACAATTTTATCTTCTCTACTGGGATGCACGGACGCACCGATTTTGGTGCCGTGTCCGCGTCCGACTCACGTCGGACGCAGGACGCGCGTTTGACGCTGACACGACGCGTGTCCGACGCACCAAATACGCGTCCCGCGCGCGTCCTTTTTGGACGCACCGATGACTTGGGTTTGAAGCATTTTTTTTCCATTTTCATTTAAACTTATTCCTTTATTTTTACTATTATTAACTAAATGAAGAAAGACAAACATTTAGATCAATCATGTAACTCTTTATTAGGATTTTGTAATTGGAAATACATCACATATACCCTTGGTTGGGCATGTGTTGTTCTAAGAATGCAATTTGATTGTGCCATGTGTTTAATAGTGATTGATTGCTTGACCTTCGGCGTGTATAAACAACCGATCTTTCATTTTATTTTGAAATTTATACACATGTAGCATTATTTTCTAATTTTTAGGATGGAAATACTTGACTTTGCTGTATAAATACATAATTATATATATAAATAAAATATGTATATACGCGTCCGCGTCCTAGTTTTTTGAGAATTTTGTAGTGTCCGCGTCCGCGTCTACGCGTCCGCGTCCGTGCAACCCAGCTTCTCTACCTTTACCTTTACCTTTATCTCCATTACCATCATCATCATCATTACCTCCTCCAACATTAGGCATGTCTTGATCACCATCATCATCATCATTGTTGCCTCCTCCAGCAGCCGGATTTCTTTCATCAACATCATCATCATCACCTCTTCTATTAGATGGAGTTGATTGGTCTTCACATGGAGTATCGTCTGAATCACTGGGTTCTGATGGTGGTTCATAATCATCATTCGGCACATGTATCTTGAGCGTTCTCGGCACAATATATGCCCCTCGATGTGTTGAAGTCAAGATTTATCACCAACACGAGGAGGTCTTGAAGAAGGACTAAGAGCTTTCAAACCTTTCTTCTTTTCCTTTTCCAACCTGAACAAGAACGATTAAGATTTTTTTTAAAGGTCGAAAGGTTCGATATATGTAACCAATCCGGTGGATAAATGGTCGGAAGGTTCGATATCTAAATTACATGCTGACAATAAATAATCCGGCAAGGTGTGATTCACATAACCTGCCGGCGTATAACAAATATGGACACAATAGATAACTGGATTTTTCAGAAAACCAGTCGGCAAATTCCTTTACCCATACATTACCGACCAAAAATACACCGGCATGGTTTTATCCAAATACCATACCGGTTTTAAATTTCAAGGCATCAGGAGACATAAAACTTGAAATACAGCCGGCAAGGAAAAGTTATATAACCAACCCGGCTAAAAAAAAACTGACGTCGGCAGGGTCTGAGATTGAATAACATGTCGACACTGCAACTAAGAGTTACATGTATTGACCAGCCGGCACGATATTCAACCTAAAAGTCTGCCGGCCAAAGCCTAACTATGAAAAACTGGCAGGGTCGATAACAAAATACCTTGCCGGCGGAAATAACTGAAAATCAAAGAATCGATTTTTATGACCTAATTTGACATGCAAACATGAAATTAAAGTACTTGAGTGAGTTTAAATAGGCCCTTACTTTCTTAATCGCACCATTTCTTCATTTTGAGCGGGTTCACTTTCTTCTTCAACAACCGTTTTTTTCTTCACTTTATGTTGAACTAGCTTTGTAATTCTAGGGTTGTATTGATTGGGTTTTCGATTAGCGTCTTTCATACGACTTGCCATGGGTCTTTGAGGATCCATTCATGAAGATTAATCAGAGTTTTCGAATCGACGAGTTTCGGTGGTGGGGGATGGATGGGCCGGTATGGTTATGAAGGAGAAGAAGAAGAGAAGAAGGAAGATGAAATAAAAATAATAAAACTAAATTAGGGCAATTAAAATTATAAAGAGTTAGGGGTACTAAAGTAATTGCACCTATATTTGGCCTCCCCTTAGTAAGGGAACATGTCCATATAAATATGGGTATATATACCCCAATTAATCTGGGTATACCCCAATCAAGGCAGGATTTTAAAGAGTTGTTCATAGAAATAATTTTGATGCATTTGAAAATATTCGACAGGGTAAATACGTGTACTGTACTTGTTCGTGAATGGATTTGTAATGGTACGTGTACCGGGTGTGGATATCCTTAAGATAAAAACTGAGTTCAGGAACTCACAGATCGTTTATGGTTTGCATTCCGAGTATGCGTACCATTTTCGGTATTAAAACCAACATATCATTTTCGGTTTGCATATTGGGTATGCGTACCGTTCCTGGTTTACGAGACACAGATTTTTTGTGGTATTGATACCCGGCATGCGTACCACAAAGTCGTTTCCGAAGTATAGCTACGCCGGTACGTGTAATGCGACTTCAGACTTATAACAGTTCTCCCAATATGTGAACTGGTATGCATACTGTACTGTATCCAGATTAGTAATTATATATCTCTCTAATAATCAATTCGAAACATTCCCAAATAACATCAATAACACATATCACTGTTCCAGACTATTTTTCAAATGATTAAATCTTGAATCATAATTGAAGGCATGAACAATAAATTGTTCTTAACCAAATTCATCAAGTATGAACAAATGTTCTTAAGCATAAATGGTCACATTTCGAGAACAATATTCAAGATAAACTTGACTCGAAATTTTTGTATGCATGTACTGTCTAATTTAGTCGTGCGACAATGTCTCATAGATAGAAAGGTGAAAAATTTAGTCTTCACTTATCTTTTGATGTTGAAGTTTTCCAAAGATCCTATTGATCTTCGCCTTCAAATAGTAGAACGCATTGATATCCGATTCTCAACTACACACTTCTATCCCAATTCGAGACCTGACTAAATGTATACTAGAAATCAAGATATAGTTTTGACAACTAAATTTGACAACAAGCTTGAGATAGCAACACTTGTGAGTTCGAACGAGAAATGCTCTAACAAACTTTAGGCCCAGTGGATTCATATCAATGGTCAGAATCAATTTGAACCTCTCGGATGCAACGTCGAAACACAAAAAAATTCTGTCATTGCACCAATATATTGATCCTTCCACAAATACTGTATTCATATCAAATTGTCTGCACTCGAGACGAAATCCGTCTTGGCATTTAATCTGCCTCCACGACATGGTGGTTCCTAAAACTAAGACCTCACACTTCAAAGGGGAATCAGAAAGACGTTCAAATAATTGTACCACTTTGACCATTATTTGTTGCATCAAATCCAAATCCGCGCATGCGATAACCATATCATTTTCTTTGATCTCGGGCTCTCGGGAACAATATATATATATATATATATATATATATTTCTTAGTAATTGGGTTCCACAAAAGCACCGGATATTCCACGTAGAAAAATACCAAACTGTTGCAGGAAGTCATCTAGAGGCGCTGATCCAAAGGTACCGTTAATTCTACCCTGACCAGCAACAAGATACAAAGACTTGACTAGCATCTTCAATCACCTGCATCAGACACCTTTACCTCCACCTAAGCTCCTGTGGACACTATTGTGTCCACCAAAAGTACAATTTTTCTTGTGGAAAGCATTGACCAAAGGCCTTTCGACCTTCGGCTCCTAGATCCTCTCCCGATGTAACTCCGATTTGACAATTAATATTCCCCCTTATATCATGTTAATTGATATGGATCGGAGGCTTACCAATATATTTGATGAATCCCGAATTATTATTTACCCTAATATAATAGTCCCTTAGTAGTTTGATAAATTTCATGCTTCAAAAAAAAAAAAATATTTTATGATTTATATTCACACATGTATTGTTGGCTAAACCAACACTCAATCTCAATCACAACCACTAAAGTTCCATTTTTCCTTCCCGATATAAGCCCGTGACTAAGTTAACGCAACTCATACAGGCCCGGAGAGTCATCCGAATCCCTATTTTTGTTTACCCTATAAAAATAACACTCTTCGGAGAGGCCGCGAATGTTCGCTTTCTCTCCTTCTCTCAGTTAGGGTTTCTAAAGAAGTTAGGGTTTGTTATTTTGTTCTTCAAAAATTTCAAGGTATTCATTTTTCTCAGTCGATAGAAGTAATTGTGGGATTTGACAATGACGATATTGTAATGGTCTCGTTCGTCGTAATGGCTGTTAATCACGGCCTTGCCGACCACTCTATATATCACCACCCATATTCCGAGTTTAATCCCCAAATCTCAGCTCTTTCTTTGTTTCTTAGTGTTCGATTTCAGTTTTTTTCAAGTATTTGATTTAGGGTATCTCTTAG
This sequence comes from Papaver bracteatum, assembly GCA_023529315.1. Classification (NCBI taxonomy): domain Eukaryota; kingdom Viridiplantae; phylum Streptophyta; class Magnoliopsida; order Ranunculales; family Papaveraceae; genus Papaver; species Papaver bracteatum. The sequence continues at coordinate 675,560 of JAJJWX010002690.1, read as the reverse complement.
TGTTTAATTTCATTTTTTTTCAAGTATTAGATCTGATTTAGGGTTTTGATTTGTACTTTTTTGAAATTTTCTGAAGGGGCTTATGATTAAAGAAATTATAGACAAGCATATGGCTGAATCTATTCTATGTTGATAAATCTAATCTCCTCTATGAAGCCTCTTTCAATCAATCCATTATTTTTTGTAATTTTTGATTTGGTTACTGTTTAAATTTGTAGTTGTGAATGAAATTGACGGTGAAGGAGGATTGAAGTAATGATTGTTGCATAGTTCAGATGAGATTCGTCTCTGATTAATTTAAACAGAAATTAGTCTTTCGCTCCTATCTGATCCCTCAAGTACTATTCTGATTCTGAAATTGAACTGTTTTTGACAAAATGCATTTATGAATCTGAGCTTATGAGTGACTGGGAACAATATTGTAGCCTGTAGGCGAAATGCACTATGTTAAAACCCTAAGCCAATGTGGTACGAAATGCACCATTCACTGCTGTTGGTTGTAATGTATTTTTTGTGTCTTTTGTTTTGTTGTCAATTGGCCTATTACTTTAGGGTAAGTTTTTCTAGCTCAAATTAAACCGAATTTCGGAGTAATGATGTTTGGCTTGATTTTTGCTATGTTATGTAGCTTTGTTGGGCATTCTGATGCACCTTGCACATGCCATTGAATCTTGTTGCAAGTAGCTTTTAAGAACTTGGTTTCAGTCATGACTTGTGAAGGACAAATTGTAAAATGTGAATCTAAAAAATTACGCAGTTATAACGCAGCAGACTTATTGTTACACTGATATCAATGCACACTAGAGGATATCTAGTGATTTAAAAAAAAAAAAAAAAAAAAAAAAAGGGAACTAAAAAATCCTTATTCAAGGAAGGAGTTAGCCTTACTTAGAAGAACGGAGACAAAGGGCCTCTGTCCTTGTCCCAGTACTGCGTTACCTAAGGTCTTCATATTTTGTTCTTTGTAGGTGAAAGACCCTATAACAAAAACCAAAACAAAGATTCAACATTCCATTTCAATAATGCAAAATTGAATCCTATGCAATAAATTTTAATGGCCTGCTCCTCCACAGTTCCTTTATTTTAAGAGAATTCACAGCCAGAATCATGCCAGGCCTTCGCCAAGATACTGCAAAGGGAATATTTACAGTTTCGTTATCATGTGCCCAAGTGTTTTGGATGGCAATGCAATGGTCTCCTCCATAACGATCTTAACTCGTCAAAGCATTTGTCTGCACTGGTGCGTTCAACATGGCTGTTAATGTTGAAGCTAAGAAAGTGCTTTATGGATGAGGGAATTGCAAACTATTTTTTTTTTGGTTAAAACATCTTTTTTTGGTACAACTGACACAAAACAAATTCTATGAAATAAAAAAAAGATAATCTAAAATTATAATTCCCTAAAATGATCTCATCGTGCCCATGCCACGGAATCGATCTCGTCCCTTGCCGACTTATATAATTCAAGCCTCTTGGCACACTCCTGCCTCCTTTCTGCCAAAGCAGGATCTTCATCCAACAGTTCAGCCAGCTGGTGACCCTCTTTTTTGCCCAATTGTGTATAGAAGTGATTGAGTAAACACATCTTTGCCTCCCTTACTTGACAATGAACAACTGCTTTTGGGATATTGTTCTTGAGCGTATCAGACACCATTCTCACATATGAGAAGACATTTGATCCTATCCTCCTCAAGTGACCCTCTGTGTACCTATCCTTAGCGGACACAGCTGGGTTCTCCACCTTCTCCACGTCTTGAGGAAGTCTCCTGAAGAAATCCACAGAGAGATAGGAGGATTCCATATCCACCAATCGCAAGCTTGTCTTCCTACCCTCCTCGCGTAACCTTTCTAAGGCTTCATATGATGCGGTAGCTATTTCAGATTGAAGTCTTGGAAAACGCCTCAACTCTTGTGTTTCTCCAATTGAGATTCTGACAAGGTCCTTTAGTATGACATGTATAGCATCTGCAGAAGCTTTAGCTGGCCCTCTAAAATAACTGAGACCCTCTTCAATGAGACGCCTGTAACCTAGCTCAGGAGCAACCAGATGGGGTTGATAACCATCTGCCTGCGAAACAACTTTCTTCACATTATCCAAGGAGAGATGCTGGTCGAACGGCAGCTTCTTCAGTGCAGCAGGAAGCTGATTGTCAAATACTCCATATATCCGATCTCCACCAGGTCTCCCTCCATCCAGATGCTCCTTGAAGACACGGTCAAATGCACGGCAAAGTTCTAAGATGGTGAACAACCGCGCCCCTGCATCAGCAACAGGCCTACCAAGCTGGTTCATCTCCCGTTCAAGTTCCTCGATAGATTTGTTGATCAATGATGCTATACTTGGTATCTGCATTCTGATAAAAGACTCCAAGTGCTTTGAGAGTAGTTTCGCAAGGTATTCTGAACCCATCTTATGCATTAGATGTCCATAATCAGCACTAGTTGCAAAATATTCACGCTCTCTACGTCGTGCAACAATCATATCAACATTACTATTAATATCAGCTTGAGAACGGTTCACAACTCCTACCCAAGGATGCTTCAGCCGATATGCTCGTCCTTCGAGAACTTCGACCGCATCTGTTCCCTTGTCCATCAAATCTAGCTTAGTCAACACACCGAACGTTCTCTCACCTTGTGGATCAACTTCTTTGGCGAGTTTGATAGCATCAGATGTCGCTATATCCTGATTTGCTGGAGATATCGATAGTATAATGCTGTTTGGCTTCTCTACGTAAGACCAAACCATGTTTTCAATATCTTGGACAACGGATTGTGGTTGTCCATCTATGGCAACTTTAGTGAGACCTGGTAGATCTATCATTGTCAAATTCACAACACTCTGGGAGTAAATACTAAGATGAATAGGAACAGATGATATCTTGTTAGATTTCCCTGTAATTCTATCAGTTTCGTCTTGGATTTCTTTTCGCACCATGGTAAAGTCGGTGAACCTCTTGTTAGGTGTATGGAGAAATTCTGCATACTCAGTTTCATCGTCAATTTTGTGCAGCTGCAAAACTAATGGCCTTCGAGTAACAATCCCAGATCCTCTTGGTAGAAAATCACGTCCAACAATGCTCTCAAGAACTGACGATTTTCCAGAACTTTGTCCGCCGACAACAACTACAGATGGAAGAGCTTCCCAAAGTGTTGGTAAAGCGTTATCACCCCCGTAATCACCAAGAACAGTGCAAGCTCTTTGTATTCTGTTTACTAAACCGATTAACCCCTCCATCTTTTTTTTTTTCACTTTTTCTTGCTGAACCCTAAAGTATGGCTAAAGAGGGAGGATTAACGCTAGATTAATTTGTTAGTTTGTAAAATCTTTGAATGAGGATCGATGTATTTATACTAGTGCGCAATTTCCTGTTCTTTGGAATCGGATTTTAGAAAAAGAGAGTTTTTGTTGGACTCGAGACTCGAGTTCTACAAGGATATGCACAATTAAGAAAAAAGAGACCATTCAGCGAATTCGGAGACTACACAAACTGGTTATTTTTAGTTAAGGCAACCCTTTTTCATTTTCTCAAAAAGCTAAAGGTGGACCAAATATTATAGTGCAAATATGGACCAATGAAATTCAGCCATTCAAACTATTATGAAGGTTCCACTCAAGTCTACCCCTTGTTGATATATGTGGTACAGGGGTTGGTCCGCTTTTGGACTATCTCCTTGGTCCACCCCTAGGCTGATCGTATTTTTTTATAATGGTTATAATATAACTGTAGTCGGAGGCTATGTATCACGGATACATCTAAATTGGTAATATGTCCACGTCAGACTCGCGTCCAAAAGCATTAGACATATCGCTTACATCACATGTATATGTCACATACTATATTGATAGTATAAATGTTGCTAAAAGAACCTGAATTTTTTGTGTATGTATTATTTCACTATAGTATATATGCTTATTCATCGTACGTACATTTTAGTAGGAAACATCCCTAGCTTATAAACTGCCATATCCAAGTTGTAAACTATCCTTTTGGATTCAGCTCTATTGTTGCACCATGAAAATTCCACACCAGATTTTGGAGCTTGAATTAAACCACAAGTATGAAGGCAATCATTGAATTTCATTCAAGGAAATGATAAATGACTCCTTCCCCTTTTCTTATCTTCTATACTCATAACAATGTTAAAATCTCCAATAACTAACCATGGTTGATTGAATGAGTTTATAAAAACTAGTTTCTCCCATAAGTCTCTTCTATCAATAGTTAAACAAGCTGCATGTACTCCAGTCACAAGAACCCCCCTACATCAACTGTAATAGCTTGTTGTAGGACAAGTTATATTTGTATTCCAAAATATCAGGATTTATACTTTATTACTATCACGAAAATTATGAACCAATTTATGATGCATAGGAAAACGAAGTTTTTTGTAGAAATCAGTTGTGACTCTCACCTTTGGTTCAGTAACAAAAACTAAAGTAGGGTTTAAAGTGCTAACTAAACTTTTTTTTAGTTTGTCTTTGCCTTTTGGTCTCCTCAAGCCTCTGACATTCCAATATAGAACTTTCATTTAGAAAATTGAGATTGAGAAGAAGACCTACTATGATTCCCATTTTTACTACCATTTGAAATTGAATTAGCTGCATGCTTTCTTGTTGTAATAATGCTCACATTCTTCCCAGATTTCTGTTTAGAAGGGGCATGCATGATCATCTAAAGTTGTACCACCTTTTCCCAATGGAGGAATCACATTAACCACTGAATTAATAGAAGGAGAACTAGCTACTGCCTCTAGCACTTTTTCTACTGATAATGAATGATGATCTCTAATTGAATTTAAAATATTCCTATCTATATTCTGAAGCACTTGAAATTTACCTGAATTCATTGCATTCTCCCTATGAGTAGAACACTCTTCTTCATTTAAAACTGGAAGAATTATAGCATCTACCACCTCATCATCACTATCAACCATTTGTTCAACTTGAGTAGAAACTTTTACCTGCTGAATTCTCACATATATCAAAACCAACTTTAGCTGGTTTCATCTTTTTTGGAGATAGTTTTATCCAGACTTTTGTTGTTTCCTTGTGTACAATTGTAGACTCTTCTGGTTGAATTTGTTCCTTCCTCATAAGTTTGCATTCTGCTACATGATGTCCCACCATTTACAGTAATTGCAAAATTTAGGTAGTTTTGAGATCTGAATAGTTTGTTCAAATCCACTATATTTTGATTCCACCCACACTTTACTTGGAATTGCTTTAGCTAAATCAATTTCTGCCAGAACACTTGCATAATAACCAATTTTCATGTTTAAAGTGTTTCCATACACTTTACCTGGTCTACCAATAGCTTTCCCAATATTTATAATTATTCTCTCTTTCCAGTATTCAATACTTAATCCAGGAAATTGCACCCAAACAAAAATTAATGATGATTTTTGGGCTTCAAGATTAAAATTTGGTTCCCATAACCTAAGTTTTAAGGATTGAGTTTCAACAGTTCATAAACCTTCCCAAATAACTTTCCTATCATCCTCATTATCCAACTTTATTATGAAAAAACCTTTACCTAATGAAATAAGTTGGGAAATACCTTTGATCCGCCACTGACTTCTCAATTCAGATTCAACAACTTTAAATTTCAACTTGACGAAATCCAATCTACCAATTAAATTAAATCTCCATCATTCAAACTATCATCAATAACATCACCAGGAATGAAACATGATGGATCCTCACCATGTTTTCCACACTCAGAAAGCATTGAAATATCAACTAAAAAAAACTAAATTCAGATCTAGGATTATTTATTTTTGATCTAGAAACAAGTGTTGTTTCCGATCGGTATTCAGTATTTTCCAACACATATCCTGTCATTTATTGATTATAATCATTTTTCCATATACCACCAATCATTAATCTACTCTAGAATTCTTTAAAAAAAATGAAGAAATCACTTAATGTCGATGAAGAACAAAGAAAAATGAGAAGAAGAAAGTCGCCGACTCGATTGCTGATTTGTAGAGCTCAACTCAGACCGATCCTATATATTAACATGACTGGTAAGCCTACAGTAGTAACTAGTGTCGGCGATAATATGTTAAACAACCTCAAGCTAACAGGTGCCAAAGCAACTCATATGTCTAATATTGTATTGTGTGGTATTATTTTAAGCATAAGATACCATTAAACACATTGCAATCTATTGGGGTTTTCAAAGTTCTGATATAACTGCGATGCTTGGCACCAGTTGATCCTAACTTTATTTCTCCCTTTTGAATTGGCTTAGGTACCAACTCACTAGACTCTTAGGTGATTCTAGTGAGAGCATCTCTATTGTTCGTAGAATTTGTGCGGAGGAAAGTATTTTTCCAGCTTGTTTGGTTTTCTGACAAGATGCAGAAAAAATGTGATATATAGACTACCCCTTAGATCATATGGGAAAAAATCACAAACAACAATAATTTAGATCATCCATGGATGTATTTGTTGTAGTGTAGTAATAAAAATTAAAAAACAAAAATATTAGTACCGAAGAGATAATTTATTGGGCCCAGGGCGATCGACCATCCAACCCTACCTAAAAGACGATCCGGATAATCATAAATTTTTATGGATGGTTAAATCCTTTGGAGGTCACCTTTTTGTTGCAAATTAATACTCATACTCTAGTTTAATACAGGTGATTCAAAATTAGTCCTCCGAATTTCATTTCCTTTAGTATGTAGTTATTCAATTACTATAGTTTTTGAAATTAAATAACAACTAAGAAACACATGATAGCTTTGAGTTTGATAAATTAAAACAAAAAATTCGATCAAATGATATATAAAATAGTTTGAAAGAGAAAAACAAGAGTCTTTAAAGAATAAAATATAGTGAATAAAAAATTGAATGTTAAATTTAAGGGTAAAGATAAAATAGGGATAGAAAAGATTGAATGTTAAAATAAAATAGGGATAGAAAAGATAAATTGAGCATTAAAATTAGGTGAGACCAAAACTTATGCTTTTGTAGCTTTCAATAGCTCACCAGTTTTGGATAAATAAAAGACACTTTATAAATCTTCTGCTAAACACCAATATCAAAATTTATTACCATGGATATGTTTTGAAAGTGTTGTTTGAAGAAAAAAAAACATAACCAAACCCACCCTAAGCCCTCCATTTTGGCGAATTGGACATAAGTGGAACATCATCCATCCCTTGGACACCCTACCCAGAAAATCACTTTCATTCATTTTTATCTGAACACCCAAACTAAAAACTTGTATGAAAAAAGTTTATACAACATTACTCGAGTCTTTTTTTCACTCATGTTTTTTGCCTCTGTCTTCATTGCATTATACCATCCATACAACAATTTAGATTAAATTGAAGATAGTAAAAAAGGTCAAAAACCAAATTAAAATGGATATCTACAAACTTGATTATATTGATCGAGATGATTGGAAAGTGAGATGAATTAGTGATTCTCGAATATGTATTTTACTTTGGAAAGTAAAACAAAAATAATTGCATCAAATATCCACCCCTCGTAAATATTGGTGATGTCTCAACCTATTGCAAAAAAAGATGACGATCGTGATGATGAATGTAATTTGCTAAAACCCGATATTTACCTAAATTTCAATTTTGATTTTCATGAATAACTGAGTTGAAACTGTGTTGTAGCAGTTATTAATTAGGTTTATTACCTTCACTTAGTAAGTGTTTTACTTTTTCAGGTGGTTTAGTCGTGAATAACATACGGCGAATATTAGATTTATGATAAGAGACAAGATCAAGATAAAATAAAGAGAAGACAAAGATTAAAGTGGTTCGGTCAATTAGACCTACATCCACTGATTAAACCCATTAGGGGTGAATTGTATTGATCATCAATACTACTAAGATGGTTACATTTACACTACATAATCTTATTTATAGTGATAATTATCTTGACTAGGAAATACATATCTAGCTTGATAATAGGGTCCTATAAACTGACTCGATCCTCTTTGTTGTACCTGCCTTGACTTGACAGTTGCCTCAGTCCTTCTTTGCACGGTAACCTCGGCTACATGTGTATAGTGGTTGATATACTCTGACAGTTAGTAAGGAATAAATTATGATGACATCTTAATAACACAGAGTTTATTACAAATTCACCAATCCACCCGCATCCGACGTTCGTCCGTCACCCATAGATATCAAATATGCCGGGTTACGGACTAGACGTGGATACTAATACAAAGAGAAATTTCCTGTTTAGTCCATAAAACCCGACCCGGGTTAGTCTGTAGTCCATCCATAAAAAACATTTAATAGGAGGTCCAAAAAAGTTATGGCCTTTGCAAAAAGACCCGAGTACCCTTTTTATTATAGTGTGAATACTAAAGAACCAACCTTTCTCTGAATTCTTCCATTAAACAACTACTCCCTGTTACTTCCTCTCATTTTCTTCTACCTCATCGTATTCAAGTGATCTTCCTAATCGGTCATCAACAAACAAAAGAAGAATCAACGACAAAACCCTAGATTAGATGAAATCATTACAAAAATCCGCTGAAACCATCACATAATCAATTGAAAAAAATCAGATCTAAACGAAAAATCGTACAAGATTGACACAGTTGTTCTGATGGAGATTCATTTTGGATCTGATTTTATGATTCGTATTCCTGTTACACATAATTGTTTAATACTGGATTATTGTGTTTTGGCTCATATATATTTAATACTTGTTGTATTTAATGAGGATTATTTGATGATGCAGTTGAAGTCTCTACCAGATTCAATTGGATGTTGTTTATCTTCAGAAGAATTACAAGTAAATGGCTCAAAACAAATCCTTCTCTGCTTTTTTAGTTTTAAGTCATTCATATTTCGTTTCTATTTTTCTGTTTTGAGGACATATCAATATATATTGCATACAAATCCATAGGAGAGAAACTGCTGATTACAGAAAAATACCAGTATGTACTGATGAAACCCTTGATGTACATATTAAGATGTACTCAGGCTCTTTATTTACTGATTGTTGTAGGTACATAGTAAGATGTACTCAGGGTTTTATTTACGGATATGCTTTTGGTACATCTATAGATGTACTCGGGGTCTTTATTTAATGATTGCTTTAGGTACATATTAAGATGTACTCAGGATATTTATTTACTGATTTCTTTTGGTACATATATAGATGTACAACGTAGCTTTAGGTACATATTTAGATGTACTGTGGGTCTTTGTGTACTAATAGCTTTAGATACATGTTTAGATATACTACGTTTCAAAAGGAAAAAGAATTATTGTGCTTTGTTACTTTGGTCCAATAATATCTTGGGTTCTTGTCAATACATATTTTCATCGTTTTCAATACATATGTACCAGGTACACAATAGCATGCATGTACTACTTTGCGAAAGGAAAATTCATGTAAGAACATGTTGTTTTTGACAATATTACATATTGATATGTGTACTGATGTAAAAACTGTCTTACAATATGTATCCATCAGTACATAACTACATATATACTGATATGTACCTGGAAACTCAGATTACATATGTACTGGGTACATATCAATATGTACTACCTTGCAAAAGTAAAAAAAATATACTGTGATTTGTTAATTACTTAGGTCCAATGATATTTTAGGTTCTTGACGGTAAATATTCTCATCATTTCAATATGCTTTGTAGTCATTTTCCTTAACAAGATTCGTCAAGAAGAGTTAGGGTTCGCATTGCTCGCAAGAGGAGTGATGATGAAGATGCAAAGAGATCCACATTTACAGAGATTTAAGTAAATGCAGCTGATATGTACTCGATTTCGAAGCAGTACAACATATATATATATATATATATATATATATATATACTCGAATTTGTAAGTAGTAGAGCATATACCTACTTGATTTCTAAGTAGTGAAGCAATTATGGTTAAATCTTGAATTTGCAAGTAGTACATATCATTATGTATTGACTGTAAATAAAAAAGTGATTATATAAATGTTGTCTCTTGGTTTGTATGGTTTGGTTTTGTGATTATATCACAAATAACTTCCGGTTTATGTAAATGTTGATATGTATATTAGTATGTACCGAAAGAAAATTTTCAAATTTTCAATTTATATGTATATTCAAGCGTAAACTAGGTGGGATTTGACAGCGTCGATTGTCAGTACATATCTAACTATATTGTGGTACATATTTGGATGTATGTATTGACAGAAACTACATTACATATTTGGATGTACTGGCATAAACTAGTTGGTTTCGACATTGTCAACTGCCAATACATATTTATTTATACTGGTAAAAACTGCAATACATATTTGTCTATACTTGGTGGGTTTTGATAGTATCAACTCCCAATACATATTTGTATGTACTGTGAAAAACTGGGTGTGTTTATTTTCTTTTCCTGTATCTATAAATACAAATGAACAAAGATTTTATTCTAAGAAAGGAACCATTAGTACCGATGCAAGTGAAATAACACAAATATACCAAGTATTAAACCAAAACAAAAGGGTAGACAAACAACTACCAATTCTTTCAATGCCCGCCATACAAAAAGTATAATCCAGACATAAATCAAAATGGATAAACCCAAAAGTACATATCTTTCTGTAGTGTAAATCCTGGCACGCAAAAGAAAACTCTGCCAAAAATATAACTTAGCAGTCTTTAGTACGTATTGATATGTGATGGTGATAACCCATTACATATCGATATTTACTCGGTGAAATTTCAGTACATATTCAATATGTATTGGGAATCAGACGCTTCAAATTGATAAGATGATCCTCCTGTCTTTCATGCTTGATGTCTGTAAATTTTCTAACTTTTTTAGTTGATCTTCATGGCCACAGACTCTGCGAGTCTTTCACTGTTACAAATAGATTGTGTATTTCTCTGAAACATAGCAGGAGTTCCACGGGCATCTGACAACGAAACGACGTCCACAACCATTTCACATTTTATGGCCACAGGTTGCAAAATTCTTTGTTCTTACTACCACCACCATTCCTGCCACCCCCACTTGGATATACTCAAAACATTCAGATGCAAAGACAAAACAATATCTAACTAAATTAACTATGTAACCTAAAGAATACAGATGCCTGTTTAATTGTTACTTTCCCTTGGGTGATTATTTAATGGTGTCTGCAATCAATTTAAACCCCGGAAAACTTTAAAACCAAAACAGAAAATTGCAATACGTATACACATGTGCTGAAGAATGATACTATAATTTACTAAATAAACTTAGTAGATAATAATATGTAATGAGGGAGAAGTAGTAGATATCAATATGTAGTGACTGAAAACCTAGTCGATGCCTATATAAACTGAGTGAAAACCTTGTAATTATCAATATGTACTGAATGAAAACCTAGTAGACACCTATATATACTGAGTGAAAACCTTGTAGATATCAATACGTACTGAATGAAAATCTAGTATATTTTGATTCACATGTGTAGAATTAAGCACAATTTCCGCAAAGAACGATAAGAGACAACATCTACAAGGGGATCCAAACCAACTAAGTTTATAAGGATGAAATATATAAATAATCTTGCATTTTATTTGCATCCTTATGTAAGTTTACAAGGATGAAATGTATAAATACAGTACATATACACATGTATCGAAGAAAAATAGTACATATATATATATGTATTGAAGAAAACAATAACGTAAAACCCAATACATATTTATATGTATCGACTGAAAGCACAGAACATATGGATATGTACCGAGTGAAAACCTGACTATTGGAATCCATCAACATCGAATTTGACTACTGGGAAACGAATCAAAAGATAACCCGAGAACCATTATAAGCATACCAAGTAATTATTGTCCAAAATTTGTTGAACTCTCGTAAATGCGGACCTAAACCAAGCCATTTATCCAAGAAGAACCTTATTTCCCCACAATTTGCGTCTGGTGTTAGTGCTGGTGCTGCAATTAAGAAAATAATCAGTTGGATGTATAAACTCCCCCGAATAATGACATTCAGGGCGTAAAAAAACATTAAGAAAATGAATCTGACTTATGTCACTAAGAAAAAGTATGAACATTTTTAACTCTTACATGTATACAACCTACATGCCATACAAACTTTCCGACCAGGCTCAAAATACAGGAAAAGATGCAATCCAAAAAATATATAAATAAGCTTGCATTCTCTTTGCATCCTTATGTAAGTTTATAAAAATGAAGTGTATAAATACAGTACATATACACATGTATCGAAGAAAAAAAATAGTACATATACATACATACATATATATATATATATATATTGAAGAAAACTCAGTACATTTTCATATGTACAAAATAAAAACTCAGTATATATTGATATGTACTGAGTGAAACCCAGTGCATATTGATATGTATTGAATGTCAATCACTTCCTACAAGCATCGAAGATGGGTCCCAAAATATATCCAATCTATGAAAAGATAAAACATCACACAAATATCCATTTTATAGATGCGAAAACTTAGTGGATCGATTGGTATTGTCTCCTTGTACTGTGTCATTCCGTTTGATGAGCATGTTAATGGTGCCAACTACTACAAACCCCATTATGCAATCTTTATCTTAGGTACACATCACAGAGAAGCAAATCAAATAATCTGAAGATGTGTTTAATTTTATTCGTTACTCTACTCTAAAACCACATTCATCAAGTTCAGAACAATTTATATATCCACCTAGATATTTACCGTACATTTAGATATACACTCATCAAGAGGTGATTGAATACGTACACATTCGTAGAAATGATAATTACCAACTAATCTGAAGAGAAAGACAACATCATATCATTTTGAAACGTTGTCAACAAATAAGAATTAGCAAAAGAACTATAAAAGTGAGAGCTAAACATCAAGTATATTTGGAAAACAAACATCAATTTATTGAGCCAAAACTACATATAAATGAAGTACACCATATATGAAACACAGTTTCAAGATGATGATTCCTATAGAAGTAAAGAAGCGACAATGATGAGGCAAGTGCTAGACTTCAAGCATTTAAGTAGTGGCTAGCATTATAGGTAGGAAAGCACCTGCAAAAGGCTTTGTTTGTTCATCCACAACATTCATAGCCCCTCTGGTTGTTAAAGATTCTCACTGACATAAGCGACCACCTTCAACTTATGTGTTACTCTTAGAGAACTATATCAATTGAATAGTCCTAGTATCGACAAGCATGAAATTTTTCCTGCACGTAAATTACCATTATGGTGGTGCGTAACTACTCGTTAAGGCACATAGAAAAAATGACTTAAAAATTTTGTAACTCAGTAAGACCCAATGTCCCAGAAGGCTGACCTTTCAGACCCATGGTAGATAATTGATAGACATAAAATTGGTTGAATCAAGTCTCCACATATTCCAATTGGGGGAATGTTCTGCCACTGAGTCTTGAAGAACCTCAGAACTACAACTATAGCTGGACAAGCAAAATAACTGTGAGTACAACAAAATGTAAAGACAGTTCTTTTGCCCATGCACATCTTATCAAAAGTTATAATGCAACACAGAACCTACACACCGAGGATATTAAAAATGAAATAAGAATCATTGAAATAGCAGTACATATACACATGTACCAAAGAAAATAAAATCGAAATCCTAGTAGATATTGATATGTACTAAGTAAAAATCTAGTAAATATGGATATGTACTTGGTGAAAAAACCTAGTAGATGTCATAGTACATATATACATGTACTCAGCCCTGTATCCATCTCCTCTTTTTGAATGATAAACATTTTAAGAGCACAATTAGTAATCACTCCATAAAACTTAAAAGTAAACATCTGAAGTAACAAAAAGAATGCAATAAACAAGAGTAAAACACTGCACTGCAGCACAACAAATGTCTAGCTGCTGATTAAAAACTGAAACCCTCTCTAACAAGCAATTACCTAGACGCATATTTGTTCAACCAAAAACTAATTCTAGCCGTTTGTGGGTCTAGTTTGTTTTCTACAAAGTCAAACACAAAAAAGTAATGAACAGAAGAAGATTAGCATTATTAATTATTGTTAAACATATCAAACTACAAAACAATCAAGTTCAATTCTTTCTCGATGCGATGGAGTTCATAAATTGTACCACTCCATGACGGTTGCCAGTGTTCAAGATGATGACTTGATATACTTAAACATATATTCGTTTGTGTTTCAAATCGTCCATTTGGCTGAAACAAAAAGAACAAAGCTAATAAGCTAATTATAACAAAAAGATGGTTTAATTTACATTCAGAATAACTTTGGTTTCAACAAAGCACCATTAGAACTGATTGTCAAAACCAAATCAAACGACGATTTAATGAACAAAAATAGGTCGATTACAAAATCAGATTCTAAAAAATCAACAAAATTACTTAAAACACTAAAAAAAATGGAATTAAATCATGAAATTGTACCATGTGCATCATAGAAAATCGATTATTTACTAATCGATAAAGAGAACAACGGAAAAAATTTGTCAAATTTATGAAATCTAGTTGATCATAATGAACAAAAAAAAAATAGAGATTAGAAGAGATTATAGCAAAATACATGGAGATTGTAGCAAAATACATGAGCTAAACCCTAGAAATTTAAGATAAACAGCAGGAGAAGAGAGAGATTCAGATCTGAGATGAAGAACAAAAAAGAGAGAAGCAGACCTGGATTTGATTTTCTCCTAGTAGTTGTCGTTGCAGCAGGGTAATTTAGGAAAAAAATAAAAAGTATATTAGGGACTCGCACGTGTGCTGGATGAGAGAATAAAATTTCTGGTCCAAAAACATGTTTTTGGACCAGCGGATAATTATTTTCTGGTGCTGGACTACCTAGTTACCGGTTCTACCTATAGTGGATTAACTAGTAATTCCTAGAATACAAATTCCGCTATTTGGATGCGGGTTGTACCAAATCGGCAACCAACCATATTTGGAAGCCGGTTGTATCAATCAAGGTTTGAAAAACGGGTCACGTCTCAGGTCAAGGGAACTAGGCGTGACCGTTATAATGCGTTTTCACAGGTGTGAGCACGTTTCGGGAAAAAACCGCGTTATATAGTAAAAAAAACTCGTTTTTTGGATGTTTTTTTGAAAATAACGGGCGTTGTAACAGTTACATAGGAAAAAAAAATAAAAATTGGATCTAAATTCCCTATGTAACGGTTATAACGTGCGTGAAAACGGAATAAAGAGTCTAAAAAATGTTGTTACAACGTATTTTAATTTTTTAATACTTCATACGTCCCTAAATAGATGTCCTATTAATTTTAAAATTTTGTCCAACTAATAGATGACCTATATCATTAAGAAATTCTAATACTACCATTTTATTTGATTAGTGTTAGTATAAGAAATGCTATCGAGAGCGTATTTCTGGACAAGGAATTTCTGAAATCGGATGAGGCAAAAACTAAGCAAGCTAGACAAGTGAAGAATATTATTTCAAATGAGATGTTCTGGATGACGTGTCAAAATTCCTGCATAATGGTTGGTCCTTTATTGAAAATGATTCGTTTCTTGGACTCAGACAAACCCACCATGGGCTATTTATTCCATGCACTTGCTACATGTGTGGAAACTATACAAATGGGATTGGGATCAAATCGAAATTCTTCTATCGTGGGTGTAATAAAGAAACGATGGAAAAGTCAGTTGAGTTCTCCTCTTCATGCTGCATCGTGTTTTCTCAATCCTTATTACATCTTTAACCCAACAACTAATCTCATCAATAATGAAATTTCTGAGCCGCAAATTTGTCTTACTGAAGTTATATCAAAAATGGTTAGTGGCCCGCAAGAACAAGCACAATGCATGCTAGAGGTACAAAATTACTAATATTATCTCCAAATATGTATAATTAAGTAATTTTAATTTCTAGTAACAATTGTACTTTTCTTTGTAGGCAGGAAGAATGCGAATGATGCAAGGTCAATTTGGATCACTATCAGCACGTATTGCATCTCAACATGGTGATCCTGTAAGTTGGTGGTTATCTTATGGTGTTGAGTATCCATCCCTCCAAAAGATTGCAGTAAAGATATTAAGTCAAACAAATACATCGTCTGGATCAGAGAGAAATTGGAGTGTGTTTGAAAGAATCCACACCAAACTACGCAATCGTTTACTTTCATCGAGATTAAATGATCTGGTGTATATACAGTACAATTTGAAGTTGGAGCAACAAAAAATTAAAGGTAAAGCAAGGAGCCATAACATTGATGTTCACGACGTTCATAGTCTACTGAGGGATGACAATATGCTTGACTGGATAGCGGGGGAAGATGAAACACCGGTTTTACCTTAAGAAGAACAGTGGTTAAATATGATAGAAGAGGAGGCCGTTACTAATCCAGAGCATGTCCCTATACCATACAACTGACATGATCCTGAAGTTCAAATCCCATACGAAAGGTTACCGATGAGTGACTTTGTTTATGACTTTGGTTATCTTTCATTTGGAGACAATACACAATGTTATGAGAATGTGAATCCAACATATGATTCTCGTTACACTTTCAATCGCCCTGACCATGGTGTTCAACATATGAAAGAAGGATATAATTCTAATATTTATAATAGTAATGAAGTAGGTAACAATAATGATGATACTGAAGGAGGTTATGATAACGATAATGATGGTTATTATGATGATGATACTTATGCAAATGAAGATAGCCAGTACCCCGACAACGATGACTATGATGTGAAAAGGAACCGTCGACAAAATAAAGAATACTTGAAAAGATGTGGTGCTCGTAGTTGGTTCGCGTAGCTTTTTAAATGATGAATACTAGTTTAACAATCCTATGTTTTTTAAATTTGAAGTTTTTAATCTGTAGTTTTAATGTTTTTATG
The DNA here is from genome assembly GCA_023529315.1 of Papaver bracteatum. NCBI lineage: Eukaryota > Viridiplantae > Streptophyta > Magnoliopsida > Ranunculales > Papaveraceae > Papaver > Papaver bracteatum. Next base: position 658,717 of record JAJJWX010002690.1, on the reverse strand, counting down.
CTTGCAGTAAGAAACATTAAAATATTATTTTGTTCTTACAAAGTTAAAAATTACATACTAGGCAAGCGAGCGACAAGCTGTGCCGCTAGTTTCCTTGTATCATTTAAAAAAAATTAATTCGAAGTTTCCAGCTTTCAATCCAGAGAAAAAAAAATCAAAAAAAATTCTAAGAAAGTTATTTACACGGTTATAACGTGCGTGATAACGGGAAAAAAGTTCTAAAAAACGCATGTTAAAATGTTATTTAGAAGAAAAAAACATTCAAACTAATTTTAGAAAAACGGTTATAACGTGTATGAAAACGGAAAAACGGTACTATAAAAATGCCGTTTTTTCCTATTTATCAGCCTAATAAAGGCACGGGGTTCGGGGACCCTCACGGCCACGGTATATGGGTGTGACCGTTTTAACAGATGTTTTTTCGGTAAAAACGGACGTTTTTAAAACCTTGGTATCAATCCATCTGTTGCTCCCCCTTCTCTGGCTTCTCCGAATAGAGGCCCATGACCAAGTTGACGAAACCCACACAAGCCTAGCCTGCTAATAATCAGATCGGAAATCCTATCCGTCTGCCCTATAAATATCACTCATTGGAGAAACTAGTAAACGTCAATTCCACTTTCTCGCCGTCTCAGCTAGGGTTTCTCATCTTTAGTTAGGGTTTTAATTTTTTTACTACCAAATATTTCTGGATTTTGTACAGTAGAAAGAAGTAATTGTGGGATTTGACAATGACGATATTGTAATGGTCTCGTTCGTCGTAATGGCTGTTAATCATGGCCTTGCCGACCACACTATATATCACCACCCATATTCTGAGTTGAATCCCCAATAGTGTTTCTGTTTGATTTCATTGTTTTTCAAGTATTTGATTTAGGGTATTTCTTAGTGTTTGATTTCATATTATTTTAGATTTGATTTAGGGTATTGATTTGTACTTTTTTGAAATTCTCTGAAAAGGCTTATGATTAAAAAATTTATAGACAAGCATATGGCTGAATCTATTCTATGTTGATAAATCTAATCTTCTCTATGAAGCCTCTTTTCAATTTTTCAATTTTTTTTTGTTTGTTTTTATAGATTTTGTTACTGTTTAAATTTGTAGTTGTGAATGAAATTGATGGTGAAGGAGTAAAGAAGTGATGATTGTTGCATAGTTCAGATGAGATTCATCTCTGATTAATTTAAACAGAAATTAGTCTTTCGCTCCTAACTGATCACCCACTCCCTTTCTATTATGAAATCAATTCATTTTTTCTGTATATATTTTTTTTGTTTGTCATTTTTTCAGTTTAGATAGTTCTTTGCAGCTAAATTGTTTGACAAAATATATTGTAATAATCAGTCTGATTTAGCAAAAGAATTGAAACCCATAGAGAAGCAAAATATTAGGGTTTCTTGGTAAGAGAAGAAGCCGGTTCTGTGTGCCATATAAACCCTAATCAATGTCCTCATTTTACTCAGAAATTCTGGATTTTTGGTCTGCTTCTTCTCTGTTGCTGTTAAAGAAATACCCATAGATCTTTACTTTAGCAAACTTTATTCAACTGAGCATAATTAAGCTCTATTTTGATAAGTATTATTTTTCATTAACTGTTTGACGAATTCTGCATAATTCCTAAAATTTAAGCTAATATGATTTGACCAAATGCAGCATTTAGGGCTCTCTTCTGTATAAGAAACTAATTTATCCCCGGGTGTTATCTTCCAAGACCAAAGCCTCCCTGAGTTCTACTGAATTGGTGTTTTAGAATATTGCTTTATGGACCAATATTTTGTACAGCTCAAAGCACAAGATGAATCACTCATGTTCTATTTGTTCACTGCTCTTTTACTAGAGCTGCTGTGTGGTTTGGTCTAGGACTAGAACTTATAATTCAGATTTTCTAGCTTGGATAGGTTTTCAGTATCATATGGTAATGTTATTAAAATGGCTAATGATGATAAACTTTTTATCTTAGCGGATTTCAGTGAGATTTATGAATGATCTGAATGTTACACACACTGAAGAAATCTGCTCTTATTGACTACTTTAACTTAAAAGATTATTATTGTTTGTGCTTCAATGTTTTTTAATTTTTAGTTAGAATTCTGATTTTGATGCAATGATGAGTTGAAGCACACGGGAGTGTGTTTAGGGTAGTGGGGAAGACCTAAAAATCTTTCCCGTGAGCCTTTAACAAAAACGACTTCTCCTTCCACTGAGCATCCCCCTTTTCTCTTCTTTTAAGTACAATTCCTCTTCAAAACTAATCAACTTAAAATTATTCTTTTTGATAATATTTTGGAACAGAAACTGATTCAAAATGGCTCTATATCTGAATCAACAGCAGGTGTCTTTCAATGTCAAAACCTGACTGCCGCTTAGAGCCAAAATTAACTTTACCAGAGTAAGATTGCTTGTTACTCACTCATATGTTGCTAGCCACAATATCTGGTTACATTTTCAGACCCAATTAATTTATTTTTCATTTACTTAGTGCCTCCCTTGAAAGTATGATTTTACATGTATTAGCTGCATGTTGCACCCCGAGCTTCTGTGAAATATACTATGAAAATATTTTGTCAAAATAACTGCCACATTTCCTTATTATGTTAGTATTAAAAGTTGCTTATCCAGTTCTTTGTTAAGGTCTGTTGTAGTCATGTTTTGGTTTGATTTGGTTTCAGAAAGGCAGCTCCCACTTTTTTTGAGAGGGATGGTTTTGGTGTGGTTTGGAACTATGGTCCATATAGAATCACTGATTTACACTGATAAATCAGTATAAAATGCCGATGATGACTACACAGACCTGTAATGATTGCGGAGATGACCGCACAATTTGAACATCTAAGGGGCTGAGGCATTTATTATTATTCCACATCTAGAGTTCTGGAGGTTTATATTCTTCATTTATAGCATGCTATTTGCATGTTGCACCCCGGGCTTCTCCGAAATATATCATGATGAAAAAAGCCCCAATGTTCATGCTAAATTTATGCCGTTTAGTGTTGCAGGTTCGCTTAGTTCTTCAACAGCTTATTTGTGTCAAAATAACTGCCACATTACTTATTGTCTGTCTTAGAGAGTAGTGTTAGAAGTTGCTTATTCTTATTCAGTTCATTTTAGTCAATGTCATGTGTTCTGGTTTGACTTGATTCTATATCAAATGATTAGATTAAGAGGCTAATGATGATAAATTTTATATCTTAGCGGATTTCAGTGAGATTTTATCAATGATCTGAATGTTACACACACTGAAGCCTAAATCTACTTTCAGAACTTGCTTCCAGATAAAATATTTTTCTCCTAGATATTGATATTTAAACTAGCAACACAGAGATCTAAGCTTCTATCTCTGTTACAGCTGTTACAACACGGCGATTCTTAATAGAAATGTCCTTGCTATTTTGTCTATTGTGTGGCATTTGGGCTTTGATTGTTTTTGTGAGAATAATTAAAATGGAAGTGATGATCCTTTCCCCAGCTGATCGACTAAGATTATAATGTGCGTTTTGTTTAAATCACTTTTTCAACAGAAGAGGTTTTCCAAGCCAGTACTCTGATCCGTCTTTACAAAAGTTTTTTTTGATGTTAGGTTTCCCGTGTAGGTTTGCTCTCTTTCCTCACAATTTGAAAGAAGTAACTTATCTTTTCTTGAAAAATTAGTTTGTTGTTGATTGTTTATGATGATAAATCTAAGGCTTGTTTCTCAAGAACATTCGCAGTTGCCGCCTAAGAGCTTTCGCCTTTCGCCGGGTTTGAGAGCTAATGCTGCTTTATTCCTTCCTTGGATGTCTGAAACATCTTTACAAACCTCACTTTGTGTATTCTTCAAGCATGATTGGCTTCTTTTGATAATATGTTATGTGATTTGTTATTTAGAGTTCTTGATGATAGTTCTCAAAATGGGAATGTGTTGATGATATGAAACATGATATATTGTTTGTAGATGCCTCTTATGATGAAGTGGATGGAACTTATGCAGTTGGGATTAGCTACTGGATTAACAATAATATTGCTGATAGGCTGCAGCCGAAGGATTAGCAATACAAAGAGCAGTGCAGTGGGCCATGGAGCTGTAGGTAAAGATAAAAGCAGACTGTAAGAAAGACTATAACAGGGGAGGTGGGTAACTAGCAAAATGGAGTCACTGTAAAAAGAAAATGTTATCAAATGACTCCAGTCTCCAGTAGTGTAAGTTTGAAGACTAGATCTTAGATGGCATTGTAAAGGGGCATAACATTTTGTATGACTCCAGTAGTGAGTGTAAGTTTGAACTTGAAGCATTGTAAAGTGGCATAACATTTTGTTGTACAGTGGTTAGTTTGAAATAAAACTTCTGGCTATCATTCGTGATATATATAAGCAAGGTAAGTTAGTAAAAAAGTTTACCAAGTTGAAGTTAACTTGTGCCCCCATTATTAGTAAAAAAGTTGACAAATTTACATTACAGAAAACATGTAACATAGCTTATTTTTTGGCGTTATCTGATTATAAGCAGGGCAGGTACACCCATTAGCAATATGGAAAAAGAAGCAAATGTTGGGAAAAAGAAGCAGAAAAATCACTATTTATAGTGGAAATTGTCTTTCACAGCTCATTTTTTGGTACAATACCGAAATAGACTTTCACAGCTCAAGTTAGAACATCAATGAAAGATTCCAACATTTTTTCACTAAACCCATGACAGATTCCCAAATGATGGCATACTCCCTAATTGCCCTAACATCGGCACCACACCTTAAAAATTGTGGAAAAAACAGCCAAGAACCAGTAACCAGCACAAAACCAGCCGTCAAAGGACCTGAAACCAACTGCGGTAAATCACATTTACCTCTGAAACACCTCTTAAGTTCAATCTCCACTGCCAGAGCCACTCCATGTAATACAAAGAAATAAGATATCTCCCAAGTTGGCCAAACTCTCCCCAAATAGTAAACGATCAACTCATGCATCAGACCAGACACAACAAATGTGGCAAGTAAAGCAATGAGTTTGGCACACCTCTTCCCAACAATACGCATAAAAATGGACTGCACCGGCTGGTAAACCGTTGGCCGTAAAATTCCTGTGACCATCAGATTCCATCTTTTGCCCCAAAAATCTTGTAATGATGTAGAGAGGAATGGTTGGTTGAACTGGGGTTCTAATTCTAATCCTAAAAAGAACTGGACTGATCCCGCAATTACAATTAGCATGAGTTCTAGTTGCAAGTAAATATGCATACAATATAGCAAAATCACAAAATTTGGGTGTAAATACTGTTTATAGTTATAAGCATGAACTATAAGGACAAGTATTAAACCCTTCAGAGCATACATTAGATAATATGATTGAGGGTTCTGAGAGCTTGGTTTGTCAGTTTGAGTACTTGGGGTTTGTTTAAAATTGATGGGAAAACAAGCTATAGAAATGAAATGTTGGAATGAAATTGATGGTGATGATAAAGGGCCATGATTGAATGAGAAGAGAATAAGTTTGAAATTAGCAAGCCAAGTTATGAAGAAACCTGTAGTTCCAGCAAATTGAACCCATGATAGGTAAAGTGGGAGGATGATGAAAATTGGAATTATTGGAAGAATTGAAATAAGTCTAAGAAATCCCTTTGGAATGTTTCTTGAGACAAAATAACAATAGGTTAAACATATCATAACTGTAATCCATACCTTGATTAAGTTCTTTATCTCATCCTCCAGTGATTCCATTGATTCTCTCAAATTATGTTTTTTTTCTTCTTCTAGATTTTATCTTCTTTGTTTTCTTCTGCTGGTGGGTGCAATTCAACCATGTACAGTATAATAATGGGATTTATTGAGAACCATAATTTGGTAGTATACTAGTATTGATAAATAAAGTTGGTCAAAATATTGGTGTTGAGTTGTTTACACTTTAAAGTCAATAAATATTTCCATCTGTACATCAAGCTTTTTGGCTATGGATAACGTCGGTAGGTGAGAAAACTTACAGGAAAGCAAAAATCTAAGGTCCCTGGCGATTCTTCCTTGCTTCTCTGTTGTAGTTATCCTGGATTTAGATTGATTGTTTGCAGGTTGTTGTTTCAAGAATACTTACTCTTGAAAAGAAGTTAGCCCATGACTCACTTCACAAATTGGTTCAACGTTTCACGTGTGTAACCAACTTTACCTGAAGTGTTTTCACAAGTATATTACATCAACCTTGCAATGAAATGTGCTAATTTATAAACTAATTTATCCCGGATATCATCCTTAAAAGCCTCTTTCAGTTCCCTATCCTTGAAGTAGTCATTTCGGACCCGAGTTCCCTGAACCCTTAATAGGAATGTCACAAACATTACAGTGAAACATAATTCATTTTTGCCATTATCTAATCATAAAAATTTACATCCATTAAAGGGGTGTAACGTTGACAAATGACTTTCCGACACAGTGGAAGGAAATCTAGCTGCGGAAAACAGAACAAAACAGTTACAGAAAAAGGAACAGCAAAATCCTTGTTCACATTGGGAATGTTCTGAAGTTACAGAAGGCATAACAATGTAGCAGATTTTCTGCCTTAAAAAAATGTACAACCATTACATTTGTAATCAATAGTAGGGGTTTCCGAAGCATTCACAAAGAATTACACAGATAAATATAACCTACTGTCAGTCAGCTTTACCTAAAAGAACCGAGACAAAAAACATGGCATAAATATAATCTACATGACTTTCTCAGGTACCTTTTGGGTATCATCTGCACGCTGAGATGTAGTTGTTATTGGGGCCATTTTCTTAGATGTGTCTGTAAGTGGTGGTGATATGGGACAACCATCTTTCAGAATTGTGCCACCGATCCTTGTTGGTGGCCAGTACCTAAATACCGATCTTCCTATTATGTTCTTTTCAGGTAAAGGACCCCTACAACAAACACCAAAACGAAGATTCAAGATACAGTTACAATAACGTGCAAAGCTGAAGTATGAAATGGAATAACAACAAATTCATTTACCAAACATGTGAGTCGTAGCTGTTGTTGCGGTTGTCACCCATAACAAAGACAGAGTTCTCTGGTACAGTCTGCAGGATAGTTTAACATGGAATTTAAGAAAAACTAAATTCTGCAAAGCAAGTGCTGACGCAGGGTTAAAACACTAGCTAACTGAAGAAATGCATGCTACGATTGGAGAAATTAGCACATTGCAAAATATGATCAAACTTGAGTTTAAATAATACATACAACTGGTGTCATGTCATAAGAAGGTGGCTCAAGAATGAATTCTTCATCTCTTGCTACACCGTTAACTATTAGCTTTCCATCATGAACCTGCAATGCACAAAGATCGTTTTACTACGAGACAGCTCTCCAACGCAAAGTATAATCCTATTTATTTTCAAATACTCAAAAGCAAAGCACACTGCTTCATCTCAGGTAAATCAACCATCAGAACTACTTCTACTGCGAATAATGGAGAGGGTCAATTGTCATAAAGACATTCTTTGGAGTCGTCGTAGAGTTCCGAATAGGTAAAACCCAAGAAACTTACAGTAAGATTACTGGATGAATTTACTTCTAGTAGTGTAAGCAGAGATCAACTAGCTCAAGGTAATACACACTAGTCTATAAATAAACAACTGGTTGGTGAAGGTCAGGAAAATCAACCATCGCAATTGGAACCATATTAAGAAGAATAATGGAGAAGGTCTAGTTACCACAACACACCCTTTCAAGTTGTTTAAGTTCAAATTAGATAAAATCCCAGGAACACTTCAATTCTAGTAATCGGAACCATACAGATTACTAAACACTTCAATTCTAGCAAGTGTAAGCATGTAAACCAGATCTCAACTAGTTCAAGACAATTGCATATGGATTACTAAACACTTCAATTCTAGTAAGTGTAAGCATGTAACCAGATCTCAACTAGTTCAAGACAATACAAATCTTTGCCCTAGTTGTTTTTTTGTGAGAGCAATAACTGGATAAGCTGGAATGTGACTGGATACAAGCGGAGCTATGCTTCATTATAGATTCATACAAGCTGGTTTATCGTAAACAACTGAACTGGCCAACCCCAAGTCCAAATTTTTGCTCTAGTTGCTGAACTAAAAGTCATGTTTTGGTTGATAAATACTAGTGGAACTATGCCGCATCATACAAAAAATTTGAAGTCAATTCAAACTAATTAACATTCACTAAAAGTTGGAAGTTCACGTTTCTACAAATCAAACTTGCAAACAGGTTTAATCTGCTATAGACTAAATTCCGAAACATACAAGATTTCAACATTACAGACACATACAAATGCATATCAGTAGGTTTCAGTGATCTAACCTCAACAACATCACCTTCCTTCGCGACGATCCGCTTAATAAAGACATCACTGTCAGTATATCCTACTTGCTGCAAATTAAAAAATCAACAACCCCAAATTAAGAAACATAACTTAATGAAACAATGAGTCTAAACAATTGCAACATTTACACAAACAGTCTATGGTGTATGTTACCTGCAAAACTGGTGGACTCTTGAAAATGACAACATCATTAGGACATGGTTTTCTGAAGTAATATGAAACCTTTTCAGCAACCAATCTATCACCAACATCAAAAGTAGGATACATTGATAAAGAAGGAATAAATCTAGGTTCAGCAATAAATGATCTAAATGCAAGTGAAACAGCAAATGCAGCAAAAACTGTTTTTGCATCATCTGAAGTCAAATTCAACCAATCTGGTAAAAACCCATTTTTCTTTTCTCCCCCATCTCCATTATCACCATCTCCACCATTACCACCACCACCACCACCATCATCACCACCATCCAATTTCAGTTTTGTTTCTTCACCAGTGTCTTTAACTCCATTACATTTAACTCTTTTAAGAACTCTAGGGTTTTGAAATTGCTTGAGGTTTGAGAAATTAGGGGTTTTAAGTGAAGAAGTATTGAAATTTGGGGATTTTGAGATCGGGAGATTGAAGTTATGGGTTTGAATGGAAGAAGTAATTTGGGTTGATAGGGAAATAGGGTTTTTCAATGAAGAAGTAGAAGTAGAAGGGAAGAACTGTAGTGAACTCATCTCTTCTTCTTCTTCTTCTTCTTCTGGACTCCTCAGTAGAAGATAGAGTTGTTGGCCATAAATTGAAATTCTTATACACCGTAAGACTAGTATGTTTGACTCGTCCTATATGGCACATACAGGTTACGGTCCTTGAGAGCTACGGACAAATCCTACAGGAGGAAAGATTTTTTCTTTTTTTTTTTCTTTTTTTTTTTCGAAGCATGCATTTTATAAACCAAGATTAGGTTACAATTTGGCGCGGATATGTGGTACCCACAAAGTCATGATAGACAATTTGACTAATAAAAATTGGGATTGTCTGGTCCCAAATTTTGGTTGACAAAATTCCCATTTGGCTTCCATCTGCCGCATGATTGGCCAAACCATTTGCTGCTTGATTTCCTTCTTTGTAGTTGTGTCGTATAGCAGCCTAAGGAATCTGTTGTATCATATTCTTTATTTCCTCAATCATCCATGAGATATGCCAAGGAGGGGGAGTAGGGGATGTGATGAAGCGCAGGAGGTTCTCCGAGTCTGTCTTGAAGATAAATTTTGGACATTCCCTTTCAGTTGTTGTTCTTGATGCCAAAAGCAGGGCCCAAGTTTCTGCAGTTGAGACAGTCATAATTCCCAAAGGTTGAGCTAGAGCCATAACCGTTCGTGCATCTGAGTCCCTGCAAATGAAACCTGCACCCCCGAAACCTGGATGACCTCTGGCCGCTCCATCAGTGTTAATCTTAATCCAGTTCATGTTCGGAGTGGACCATCCTACCGCAATTGTTGAGATCCTTTTGGTGCTTCTTGAGTGGTTGAGTGTAGGTGAATCTCCCGGTAGGATCGGAGGTAAGGACTGTAGCGCCGTCGAATATTCTTGTTGTTGTTTTTGAGCCCAAGCTAAGATTTCTGCCACTGTTGTCTGTTTTTGATGGTATACTAGTTCATTCCTAGCTAGACATAAGGTCCAGAATAGAAAACAAAATGAGGAGATGACAGATGTTGGTGCTGGTTGTTGTAGGATTTGGGAGATGGTCGTATGAGGAGTCAAAGCAAATGCGGGGCCATTGTTGGAGTTTGGTGTGGTCGAGGGTTGAGAGAGTACAAAGTTCCAAGATGTAGTCGACGTTGGACAGTGAATTAGCAGGTGATTTGTGGTTGAGGGTTGGAGGAAAGAGTTTTAATTGGTAGCAACTAACAAATATGTAGCTCGCAAAGTAATCCAAAGACTTAAAGGTCTAGACAAATAAAGCTCCCACGTTGAACGGTGAGGAAATCCTCGCTTCCTATTGGCCGAAATTAGCCTTTTTTAGTTTTGTGAAACGAGCGTTTTGGCGAGGACACTTGGCAACGTATAATTCTCTATATAAAAATAGAGTTTATTCGAGCTCTTTCATTAACCGGAGCTTTTGGTTGATTCTGGACCCACCATTTTTTTAATGGTATTTTGGACAAAAAAAATGCAAGAAAATATCTTCTGCCCCACAATATATATTCTAGACAATCGTATTTATTAAATTTTATAAAATCATAGAAATTAATATATTTTTTTATCGTTTAGACGTTGCAATTCAAAGAGGAGTTGGGGCCCAGCTTATCGCTAGGTTACCAACCAAAAGCTTTGTGTAATCCAAAAAATAATAATTTTTAATATCAAGCTGGATATAGATTACCAAATAAATAAATAAATAATCGTTTAAAAATCATAACTAAATCCTAACAGTTAAGCACGCAAATAAATAAATAAGGTAAAATCATGTTTATACTATTCATCATGATTAAACTATTAATATTAAATTATGCATCATGATTTTATCCTGGATATACACAGATTAATTGGGGTATACCAGATGAGACAAAATAGGGTCATTTTAAAGTAAAAGAGGTCACCCCTTAACCATATATTTTCAAAATGGCTAATATGCCCTTATTTAATTAACACTAAAAAATCTGATTAGCTTAATTAATTGAGTTTAGATTAAAATTTTGAAAATGAAAACTCAGTAGATTAAACCTTTAATCCGTCTTATGAGTTTGATTTAGATCAAAAAAATTGGTTTTCAAAAATGTCAAAGGTCGGCAAGGTAGACGTTTGAATAAAGTGACAGATATATATCGTCGGCATGGTCTATGTTTGAATAAGATGCCGACCAAGTTTATCCGGCATGGTCCTTGGATGCCGAAAACGCGACCATTTTTCGGCCTGAAGGGTCTTTGAATGAAGAATATGCCGACTATTTTGGGCCAGGAATCTAACGGTTGGCATGTAAATATTCCCTACCATGCCGGCTATAATATAGTCGGCATGCACATAAGTAATAACTCTGCCGGCTGAATTGAAGCCGGCTGAATTGAAGCCGGCATGTTAAGGATTTCTAACCCTGCTGACTCGTACTTATACCAAATAGAAAACAGAATATGGGAAGATGTAATTCACTTTATTCATGCAATTTTGGTTACTACATTGATTGAAACATAAAACCTAACTCCTTGTCGACGGAAAAACGAATGCACTTAGCATGTGCATCAATCCTTTGAACCCCTAGGAGACCCTAGTGGACGAGTTATAGTCTCGTGAGGGTTTACATAGAGGTCTACCCACAAAACCTATACAAAAACTTCTAAAGCCATCAATCTTCCTCCCCCGAAGACGATACAACATCCAAGTAGTCCGGGTTATCCTCCGGGATTCTTTCTGCCAAGAAGTGATAGCTTGCATCGAAAGCGAATGCTTCCCCCTTTTCCTCCAAGTAGCGCGCTTTCACGACTTCATGCTACAAAAAACAAAAACAAACTTACATTTGTTAGTGGTGTTTCATTGGAAGATAAAACAACATGGATTACGTAAAAAACAACAACATGGGTTACGTAAAAAAAACCACAAAATTACTTACAAATTGTGCAATGGACAAGGTGAAGGGGAGAGTGTTAAAAATCCGATGTTGGAGAGCCAAAAAATCAAGTATCGCTTTTTCAATGACTAGGTGCCTAGCGTGGATTTGTTGAACACTTCTTGCATTCGGATTCCCAAACTCTTGGATAAATTTGTTGTGTACCCTATCCCAAAAGGTTGTGGAATCCTCCCTTTCATAGAATTGACGTCTAAGTCGATTTTTCGGATACCATGCTTTGGTGATTGCCAAATCTTCATTTGAATCAAATGATGCCATTGTTGTTTGTAGAGATCTATTGGGTGAGTTAGATGGAGTGTATGATGATATGAGCTTTGGAGAGTATATGGAACTATTTTTATGTTGTTTTGTATAGAGAAGCAGTGTATTTATAGGATGGTGGCCAAATTTGTCCGTTATAGTGCCCAAGTACAAGTCAATCAATGAAATTGTACTTGCAAAAAAAATTAAATTTTGAATTCGCCAGCGAGGTTTGTTTTCCCCAGTATGCCGACTAACTATGGCCGGCAGGGTGGAAATTTTGTTACCATGCCGACCTTATGATGATTTTATGCATCAGGAGAACATTTTCTTCTGTGTATCAGCCGGAAATATATATGGACATTTGTATTCCGTCTATGATAAGGTCGACAAGGTATAAATTTTCTTACCATGCCGACCTTACGAATTTTAGGCATCAGGAGTTCATGCAATTTTCTATTAAACCGTCAGAGCGGTATTTTTTCTCTAGCGTGTCGGCTATGATGTGGCCGGAAGGGAACCTAATTTATAACCATGTCGACCTTATGACTTTTAGGCATCAAGAGAAAGTTTTTTCTGCAACAAATGGCCGGCATGTTCTATAACATAATACACTACCGGTTGCATAACATCCGGCTTGGTAATGATCTGATTACCTTGCCGATCCTGGTATGCAAGCATTTTCTGCTGTCAGGGCCGGCAGTCTGACACTTCAAAACCTTTCCGGACCTGGTTTGGTCGGCAGTGTAACTTCAAAAAAACATGCTGGCATAAGTGTTGAAACTTTACGTACCTAAACAAACCATTCATTCAACAACTAGAAATCCAACACTTGTTGTCCAAAATACGAAAACATGTCCCATTAACCTTAAAAAATAGTTGTTCAACCATTAACCTTAACATTTGTCCAACACAACATAAAGAAATGAACTATAAATGCATTCATTCACCACCAAGACCACGACCACGGCCCCGTTTAGGAACACCACCAGCACTACTACCTTTACCACCACGACCACTACGATCCCTATTTTTGTCAGCTTTCATCTTGGCTTGTGCTTCCCTCCTGGATTTTTCTTCCCTCTTTACTTCAGCATCAGCTTGCTTGAACATTTTATAGGCATCCTCATTGTCAACATTGTTCACATAGTCAATATGCTTGTTTTTCTCTTCAATCGGCAGAGGCTCTCCTCTTTCTCTCGCGCAACACAACACCTTCGCAAAGGTCTTCAAATGCTCCTTCTATTTTCAATTAAACAATAAACAATTAATAGAATGATTCGATAATGTGACTTAAAATAATAAGAACAACTCTAAAATACTTACAAAGAACTTAAGACTTGTTGCTGGGTATTTCGATGCCATCTTCCTATTACGAGCCAATTCTTCAGCAGTCATCTCCCTAATCACATTAGGACGAGCCCAACCCAAGTACCACGACATGTATCTCTCACTAGCTTCATAACTGGTGGTCACCTCGTCCAAAAGACTCACATCGATGTTACGGCCATGTCTATCGTCCCAATGTTCTTGAGTTGGCACTGGATCGTAAGAGACGTTAATATTTTTCTGGGACATGGTGTAGTCATCCAGGTTCACAGTAAAGAACGGCTTATCTTCATCGAAATGAGGTTCTTCTTGCACGTAACCTAATTGTCGCATTACCCGATGTGGATCGTACATTGAATATCCTTTGGTGCACAACAACAAGGGTCCATAGTATAATGCAACTTCATCTGTCCTTTGGGTTAAACCTTGATTTCTAGCATCTTGATACGGATCAAATATCACCTCCGCCGCAGTCAATTTATCGATGGCCATTCGGATTTTGATAAGATTTTGCGGCACTTCCTTATCCTGAGTACCCTTAAAACTGTACCTTTGCGCTCTTGGATTATTAACAACAACATTCGCATCCACTTTGATATAGGAGTTGGCTTTCACCAAAGTAAGGAAGTGCTCATATATCCAAACCTATACCAAAAAAAAGTTTTGTAAGCATCGTATCTTACGAGAATTGTGCAAATATAAATGATTTAGACAATATAATTACCTAGAAGAGACATATGTTTCCGTTAACTTGCACAGTGAGTTCCTTAGAACCCTTTGTCAACTCATTGTTCAAGAAGGCGACCACCGCAGTACCCCAAGAATACTCACGCATCTTATCTAAGGGATCCAATAGTTGCATATAACTAGCGTCGACCAAGCTTCCGGAACTGTCAGGGAAGATACATTTTCCTAGGACGTATAACAAATAAGCTGACCCGGTAGCATTGATTCGCACTGGGTTCACCCTTCCTTCCCTATCAAGCATCATCGGGAGTTATCGCCATCTCACCGAATGGGAACACCATTATATCAGTCTCTCTGTAGAACCTCTCACAAAATGCAGATACGGTAACTCTATCATGCTCAATATTCGAACTCTCCACCGCAGGCCACAACCTGGAGTTCTTGATAATCACTTTCACCTTCTCACATTCATCCTCAAGATCCAAAGTCTTAGTCACTGAACATGAAGCTTTGCGCCTCATGAGACGGATGGCATGCTTGTGATCCTAAATACCAAAAAAACAAAATGAAAATAAATACGAACACTTGACATAAATTTAATATAGTTACACACTTAAGTAAAAACCAAAGATGGATTGATATTACTTACGATAGTATTATGGATCGTACATTCCCATGAGTCTTTGTATCCAAAAAGAACATTGCCACCATCTTTTGGGGCCCCCCTTGGGTTCTCATCTTTTTTCAGTATAACCATCAAGTGAGAGGGAGGCATGTGGGAATCAGCTGGTTTAGTGATCACCCTCTTCTTCTTCTTTCCGATTTCAGTTGAAGGTGAAGCTTTGACTTGTTGAACATTAACTTGAGTTTGTTCTTCATCTCCTTCTTATTCTTCTTCTTCCACTGCCTCTTCAACAATTTCATCTTCTCTACCCTTACCTTTATCTCCATTACCATCATCATTACCTCCTCCAACATTAGGCATGTCTTGATCACCATCATCATCATCATTGTTGCCTCCTCCAGCAGCCGGAGTTCTTTCATCAACATCATCATCATCACCTCTTCTACCAGATGGAATTGATAGGTCTTCATCTGGAGTCTCTTCTGAATTACTGGATTCCGTTGGTGGTTCAGAATCATTCAGTACACAGATCTTGAGCGTTCCCGGAATAGCGTATGTCCCTCGATGTGTTGAAGTCAAGAGTTTTTCACCAACACGAGGAGGTCTTGAAGGAGGACTAAGAGCTTTCTTCTTTTCCTTTTGTAACCTAAACAAGAACAATTAAGAAACAAAATTATAAGTCGGCAAGGTCGACAAATATAACATTTCCGGCTACATAACAGTCAGAAGGGTCGACAAAGAAATGCATGCCGGCTTATAACAAATATGAACAAAGTAGTTCAAGGATTCTTCACCAAACTAGTCGGAAAGGTCCATTACAGATACATTGCTGGCTAACAAATCTCCGGCATGGTTTTATCCAAATACCATTCCTGTTTTAAAATTCAAGGCATAAGGAGACACAAAAAACTTGAAATACAGCCGGTAAGGTAAAAATTTAAAACCAACCCGGCTAACAAAAAAAACTTCTGCCGGCAGTGTCTGAGGTTGAATAACTTGCCGGCCCTACAAGTAACAGATACATGTATTCTACAGCCGGCACGATCTTCAACCTAATAGCCTGCAGGACAAACCCTAACTATGAAAATCCGGCAAGGTCGATAACATAATACCTTGCTGGCTACAATAACTGAAAATAAAATAATCAATTTTTCTGACCTAATTTGACATGCAAACATGAAATTGAAGTACTTGAGTGAGTTTAAGTAGGCCCTTACTTTCTTAATCACACCATTTCTTCGTTTTGAGCTGAGCGGTTTCGATTTCTTCTTCAACCGTTTTTTTCTTCACTTTTTGTTGAACTAATTTTCCAATTACGGGGTTGTATTGATTGGGTTTTCTATTAGCATCTTTCATACGACTTTACCTAGGTCTTGGTGGATCCATTGATGAAGATTAATCGGAGTTTTTGAATCGACGATGTTAATGAATTAATCGACGAGTTTCGATGGTGGGGGATGGAGGAGCCGGTATGGTTATGGAGGAGAAAAAGAAGAGAAGAAGGAAGATGAAATGAAAATAATAAAACTAATTTAGGGTAATTGGAATTATAAAGGGTAAGGGGCACTAAAGTAATTTCACCCATATTTGGCCTCCCCTTAGTAAGGGCACATGTCCATATAAATAGGGGTATACCCCAATCTCGCCATGATTTTTATCGGAGAATTAAATTGACTATAAAATTAAAAATATATGTCCAATGTCCGATTACACTTCTTAAAGTTAAAGTAATTATAATTACAATTCCAAGCTACTAATTTTACAAGTACGAAGTACGATTGAGATCAAAGTAAAAAACTATTCATCAAATTTAGAAGATGATTGACTAAAATTTAAATAAAAATACATGTTGATCAAATTGCATTTCTTCCTCGGAAAAATCAACAAATCCTGCCTAATAGTTAAAATAAAAAATTACTAAGCAAATAAAGCAAAAATTCAGGAATCAATCCTAAGAAGAAGAAAAAACAGAAAACTTTGGTGAGAATAACAAGATTATTTTAAAAACAAAACGAAAACTTTGAATTTTGTTTCAATATTTCTTGATAATATTATTCATTCCAGAAAAAAAAAAACAATAAAAGTAAGATAAAATTATTTCCTCATATTTTATGAAAAATAATAAAAAATTAAGAAATATTGCTTAACAAAAGACTTTCCGCCAGTATTAGAATTTAATTTAGTGACCAAAAATAACAATATTATATATATTTTTCGAAAATAAATGCATAGATAAAACAAAATTATCATTGTAGGGTTTTTTATTGGTAATTATAAATAGTTCCAAAAGTTCTAATTATGGTAATTATTTTCCAAAATAATTAATACGCAAACAAAATATATAGGGAAGGAAAAATATTTACAATTTTTCTTAGTAATTATAAGACATAAATTCCAAAAATAATATTCTCTTCGTGTATAAAAATGCTTGAGAAAAATCCAAGCCTCTTTGTTATGGCGTGGCTTTTGTAATCTTCTGTTTCTTATTTCGTTTATTTTGTTTATGCATGATTATGATTACGATTGTGGTTGTCATATTTGTTTTGCAGGATATAATAAAAATGTGCACAGTCGATTGCTGCGCCTCACCTTTGAAAGCTGGTCGGGTGATTTTTATTTTGTTTTAATTTTTTATTCAAATTGAAAATTGTTAGGGTTTCATTCCGCGATTAAAAAAATGCCAATTGTCTCGATGATTTGTAAATCGTAATTTTTTTGTTTTGTTTATGCAGGGTTAATCGATGAATATCTAAGATTTGCTTTTCCTTTATCAATGGTTATTCCAAATGAATCGGTAAGCGATTTCGTTTATTATTTTGTTATCTGAAAATTTTCAATTAAAATCAGTATTTAATTATCAATTATAAAGTTTGCGCAAAGTACAGAATTATGACAGTACATAAATACTTAAAAAGATAAGCAGCTGCGGCATTTTGAAGTACAAATTCTCATGACATTCTCCCCTTCGCAGAGAAGACATGAGAAGAGGCAAGATGTAGGATTAGAATATCGCAACAACAACATTCATGTGAAACCTTCATCTACAACGTTGCGAGACTGTCGCAGACAAATAACAAAGATGTCATAACAAGTGACATCATCTCAAACATGGGAGAAATGTGATGATCTTGCGAAATTTAGAGAGTTTGCGAAGACTAACATCAAAAGATTGCGAGAACATCACAAGTCAGTTCCGAAGTTAAAGGACAGATTAGCTGTCATCAACTATGTAATTCCCTATATAAAGAGTTGAACAAGCGTAGGGCTAAGAGGAAGATCTTTTTCGAGCGTTGAGTAAGTCATTAGGAGAGAGAAACTCCAGAGTAGTTGTTAATTTCTTAGCTTCACTTCTTTCCTTTCTTGTAAAATTTGTGAAATTAATCAATAAAGATTGTGATTGTTCATCCAAAAATGACTTGATTGTATGAATTCTTATGAGAGGTGTAGTGTGGGATTTCATGCAACTACATATTGGCGCTAGAAACAAAGATTTTCCTTGTTTTTAGTGTGAAAATTAGTATTGTGATTTGAAAGAATTTGGAATAGTTGGTGAAAAGTTTCATATAATTTTCAACAATTTATTGAGATTGAAGAGATGGCTAGAAGAAGAAATGCTTCAAGACAACCAACAACTGTGACAAGGAGTAAGAGACTTGCTGGAGAAAGAAGAAACGAAACCGGAGAACCATCAAGAATAAATACAAGAAATGATGGAGAAAATCAAATTCAACAACCAATTCAGTATACACCAGCGCAAAATAGAACTATGGATTATGATAGAGTGAGTATACACACATGGCGATCAGATTCAGCGGAAGAAATGGAAGAGGAGCAACAATTAAGAAATGGAAGACAAGAAGAGAGAGACCAGGAAGAAATTGGAGGAATAATTCATGGAAATGAAGAGATTGAAGCGTTAGAGGTATTAAGACAAAGAATACACAAAGATATGAGGTTAGAATCAGAAGAACGCGCAAATTTGACAAGGCAAAACCATGAGTTGAGAATGGAAAATATGAGATTACAAAATAGAAGGTCAAGGAGTACTACAAGGTCAAGTTCAAGATCAACTAAAGAGGAAAGAAGGCGATATTCACCCATAGAAAGTACTAATGAGGATATTCCAGATGAATTACAAAATCCAGATGGAAAACGTAGTGAAAGGAGAGAAATAATTGAAGATCGTTACATTCCACAAGGCGAAATTCTCCAAGATGGAAAAAATAACAGGATCAAGGGAACGAACGACATCGCGAACGAAATAATCAAGATGGAGAAGAAAATCAGGAAGAAGGAAGGAGAATACTACGTGGGAGAGAAATTCAAAGAAATCAACAAGTAATTGAAGAAGAAATTGATAGACATTATGCTGAACAAGCACGTTTAGCTTGTGAGAGAGAAAAATTGAGAGCATAAATGGAGGAAAGAGAACTCCAAGAAGAAATACGTCAGAACAATCATGACAATCGAGAAAGAAGACGCGAACAAAATCGCAACAATGGTAATATCAATGAAGAATATGATAGAATACAAAGGATAATCGAAAGGCACCAAAGAGAAATGATGAGGAATGAACAGAATCGCAGGGGAGAAAATGAAAGGCATAATCATGTGCGAATCGAAGAAGGAAGTGGAGGAGAAAATCGCGGAAGGAGACAAGATGAAGATGATGAAGAAACACAGAATCTCGCAATACAAGACATGCATGCACGCAGAAGGAGGGAAGCGGAACTTAAAATACCAATGAACCAAAATCCATGTGTAAATGAGAAAATCTTAATAGAATTGGTAGAGATGAGAGGAATGCTAAATAACAGAAGAGAAGGAGGCAGAAGGCAATTAGATGAGGCTATTGAAGAAGCTGCGAAAACTCCATTCACGCAAGAAGTACAATTAGTAGGAATACCCACAAAGTGCAATTTTCCTGCATTAACTAGCATTTTTGACGGAATGACATGTGCAATTCAACACATCAAGGCGTATGTAAGGTGGGAAAATCATGATGTTGTATTGTGCAAGTATTTCGCATCTAGTTTAACAGGGGAGGCATTGAAATGGTTCGAGGGTTTGCCCAAAAACACGATAACATCTTTCAATCACTTACAAATAGGCCTGTCAATGGAAGAAAATCCGTCGGATATTTAGAATTCTGATATCCGACATGTTAAGGAATATCGGATATCCGATATCCGTTAATATCCTATAGGATATCAAAATCAGATATCGATACCGATAGGTTAAGCTATCGGATATCCGATAAATATCCGATAATATCCGACTATGACAGGAAAAAACAACTATTGTCTGTAAAACACATGCAGAGAAGCAAATGTGATATTTAAGTTATATTTCTGATGATACAGACCATCCAAATTGTCTTCAAAAACAGTCTTAAAGCATTAATCTTAAGTATTTATGTCTCTAAGTAAGTCTCTTACACACATACATGAAAAGAAACACAAGCAAATGTTATAGAAAGTAAGATAACTAGATATCTGTCAGACTGTCACTCTCCTCTCCAGCCTCTTATTCTCTTGACTTCATTCGTCATTGATTTCCAAATTTTCCATATCTGCATTCAGACAAACACACATAGATTAGATCCAAATTGAAGTGCTAAGAATAACAGATTACAAATGAATCTATGCACAAAGTTTAAGCAAAAAAAAAAAAAAAATGTTACCTTCACAAATGAAATCTGGCAACCAATCACTTAAGCACAACAATGCTTCAACAAGCTCTGAATCTAGTGAAGCTCTGTGTGTTGTAAGCACTCTACCACCTTCACTGAACATTGATTCGGATGCCACACTGGTGACTGGGATAGCCAAGACATCTCTTGCCATCTTTGCAAGAGTTGGGTACTTAGGTGCATTTAGCTTCCACCAGCTCAAGATTTCAAACAAATACTCATCTTTTGGTGAGCCTTTGCTAAGCATTGGTTCTTCTAAATATTTGTCCAACTCAGATTTCTGCACCTCAAATTCAGTGTTCTCCATCATAAATTCAGCATATTCAGAATCACGTGCTTCATCTGGATTGTCTAAATCCATCACACTTGAGCTAGAGACAGAGTTGCGGGCGCCAAAATAGTGTTCATCTGCATTTGAGTTTTGTGAATCATACTCATAAAAAAGAGCTGTCAATTTACTTTTGAATTTGTAATACTCCAATGCATAGCCAGTTCCATACATCTTCTTATAACGAAACTCTACCCATCTTGCCTTGTATCTAGGATCTAACACAACTCCGATGCCCATAACCAAATTACTTTCAAGCCAATACACATCAAACTTCTCCCTCATCTTCAACCCCATTTCTCTGATATACTCATACTCACTTTCTTCCCATTGTTTGATGCACTTGTTAACTTCATATACCCCATTGTAGTACATATTTGCAGTTGGATACTTCATCCCTGCAAACCTGGTTGAAACATCATTAAACACCTCTAAACACTTGAAAATAACTACCCCTTGTTGCCACTCGTCTTCACTTGGTATACAATTGAATTCAGGATCAAGGACAACAAATCTTTGAAACCCTTTTTTCAACTCAATTGCATTTTTAAGCATAAGAAAAACTGAGTTCCATCGAGTGTCCACGTCAAGACTAACTGCCTTTCCAGACAACCTACATTGTGACAGTGCCCTTTGAAACCTCTCCTTCCTATCTTGTGAAGCTTTAACATACTTAACACAATCTCTAATTGATTGCACAAACTTAGCAGCAACTTTCATACCATCTAGGACAACCAAATGAAGAATTTGGTTGGCACACCTCATGTGAAACAATTCCCCATCAAGAACTAGACAATCATTATTATTTAGCCACTTAATCAAATTCCTCATCATCACACCATTAGCAGCAGCAGTTAAAGAAAGGAATTTCCTATCTATGTTCCATTCAATAGTGCAAGTTTTGATACATTCTGTGAGAACATATCCTGTGTGTGGTGCTGGCACTAAAATATAAGTTAATGTTTTCTTAACCAAATTCCATTCATCATCTATGTAGTGGCATGTTACACAACAATACCCATCTTTAGTATGCTTCGCAGTCCACATATCAGTTGTAAGACAACATCTAGAGGTCATATTATCCAATTCTACTTGCAATTCTAGTTTCTGTTCATGAAAAAACTTCATCACATCACTTCTGGTTGTGTTTCTACTCATGATCCTAATAGCAGGGTTCAAAGACTTGCAAAACATTCTAAAGTAAAAATGTTGAGCCATGTTGAGAGGGTAATCATGCTTAGCAATCATTTTAACCATGTATTCCCTAGAAACTGCAGGATCATACTGCCAATTAGATAATTTTAAAGCTTTGTTACCTGAAATTTTTAGTGAAGTAGAAATATGTTGTTGTCCATCCTTGTTCTGTGGTCTCCTTTGGCAAATCTTTAGATGATTACGCAACCTTGTAGTACCACTGACACTATCAGCATCAACTATATTCTTGCAATGATGGCATGTACCTAGTACAACAGCTTCCCTCACGTGTGTTTTCTTGTTGTGTCTTACTTTACAATCCCTGTCAAATTCATCCCACACTGCTGACCTTATTGCTCTAAGCTTTTTCTTCAGAGCAGTTATCAGTGGATCCTCACCAGCTTCTTCATCTTCATCATCTGTATGAGAGTCTGCCATGTTATCATCATCTAGGTTCACTCCTGGTTCTGGTAATATCCTAGCGTCAATAGTACCCGGTGTTGAGCCAATTCCTGAAGCTTGAACACTTTGTGATTGTGAAATGACAGCATTTGATTGAGATTGAGGCAAAGGGGTTGACTTTGAGGTTGCAACTGTCTTGCCCTTGGCTGGTTTTTTTAACATTTTCGCAATCACCTATATAAAAATGAAACAGAGTAAGTTACCAAAGAAATGAAAAAACCACATGCCGACATGCGAAACAAATATACAAGAAATCCTAGAAATAACAGCATAAGCCAGGGACACCTATCAGGATTACCAAGAACCTACGTATCTGTGGCGACTGTCATATTGCCGCTAAGCTTATCTCTAAGATCAGATCACTCAACGTGAAAGGTACCCAACTGTCATGGTCTGAATATACTAGAAGAGATTAATATATCTGCAAGCTGCAAAGAGAAGCATTATGCACAGCATACCTACACACAAGAAGCACGCGTATGCGCACCATACCCACCTTTCATGTCTATGCCTTTGTTCCAGGAAAACAACCATAGAAAACAAATCAAACAGCTAAGACGTACGATTTTCAACCAAGTTCTACCACATCAACTTTACATATAAGTTCTACCACATCAACTAAATATAGTAAACAAAGAAAATCGATGTTAATCAATGAATCGAACACAACATAGAAAACAGAAACCTTATTTTCATGTTAATCGATGAATCAAACACAACATAGAAAATAGAAGAGAATCAGTACCTAATTGAGCGGGTGAATGATTGATAAACAATTGATTGATCGAGAGAGGCAGCCAGAGACAGTGGAGACTCGACGAGAGCGACGATGAGAGGAAACTGAGATTCTGACTTCATTCGCTTATACAAGTATCAACCAAATTTTCCATATCTGCATTCAGACAAACACACATAGATTAGATCCAAATTGAAGCGCTAAGAATAATGTTATTCTTATTAAATCGACACAATCTTAAATTATAGTATAATATGCGTAGAATAATGATAAGATTTGAATAGCTTATACAAGTCAGAAGCAATTTAGACACCATCAAACATGAGTTAGATCAGGTGAGGATTCAGACAATCAAACGTTATCAGTAATCTTTTAGGTAGTAGTCAAAAACCAGTAAACCACCATGATTATCAAAAGTTCATATAGAATGGAAAATCCATATTAACCTATAATAACCCTGAACTAAGCTTAAATCTTCAAAACCCATTAACATAGTTTCAAAAACTAAACTCCCAGCTACTAATTTGAACAGAACACAATTTTGAAAACCCACATCAAAGATTCAATCTTTAACCCAAAATGAGAATTTAATCTGACAAAAACAAAGATTAAGAAGAAAACCCCAAATACAGAAATATAAGAACCCTAAAATGCTCAAAATTAAAAATTACACACCTTACAAAATCTGAAGATGGCCTTTCAAACCCTGGCTGAAAGGAACATAGAACAATAAGAACCTTGAAAGGAACAATAAGAACAATAAGAACCCTAGATAACTTATTCTTCAACCTCAAATCCAATCAAACCCTAAACTAATAACTATGAATATTGACTTATTCTTCAACCTCAAATTCAATCAAACCCTAAACTAATAACTAATAAGTTAAACCCATCTTAAAACAGAAACCCTATTTCCATGTTAATCGATGAATCAAACAAAAAAATCGAACAAAAAAAATCGAACGTAGAAAATAGAAGAGAATGACAGTACCTAATTGATCGGGTGAATGATTGATAAACAAGAGTGATTGATTGATCGAGAGAGGCAGAGACAGAGAATCGAGAGAGGCAGGAGCGACGAGAGAGGCAACTGAGAAGAGAATAAAAAATATGAAAAAAAAAATGACTTCTCGAGTCCTCTCCTCGACGACACTGGAGTAGAGGAGTGAAATATCTAGGGTAAGAGAAATTACAAATACGTCCTTACTCCTTAGCATATCGGATATCTAACCAAACGGATATTGGCTAATCCGATTCCGACATGGTAAGAAAGAAATATCCGATAATATATTATATCCGATATCCGACAAAACGGATAAAATCCTATAGGATCTCGAATAATCGGAAACGGATTCCGGATATCGGACAAATATTGACAGGCCTACTTACAAACTACGTTCTTAGGGGCATATATAAGTAACAACTCCTCATGACCAGGGATTGAAGATGTATTTGGATAAGATGGAAAACAATGTATAGCGAGATGGCAGGTCGAGTGGATGAGACATTTTTTATTTTATCATTCATCAACTCAATGTTCACAACCAACCAGCTATATATTCAAATTTTTAGAGTCAAGAATACAATCACAGTGACTGAGTTACGGGAGCTGTAGGAGGAGTATATTGCCCTTGAAGAAAAATAGAATGAAATGGAATCATTTCCAATGGAGAATACAAGCTCAGCAGCAGCGAATGCGAGTTTGCTACCAAAATTGATAAACACAGTTGCGAGCACTTCGCAGACACACCAAGAGAAGATAATGGAGACTAGTCAGCAGAAAATGGTAGATATGGGAAGTCGAGACCAAGAAGAGTTTGAGAGAGAAAGAAATTTTTATAGCCGAGGTGGAAACAACAAAATTCAAAGACTTGATCAGCCACAAGAAACCTATGGAGGACAAAGACAAAATTATCATAGAGGATCAGGAAGTCAAAATATAATATGGGAAGAGATCAAGATGCGACCTTTGAATGCTAGTGTGGAATTTTTTTGGGAAGCTATAATCTTAATGGAGAACATTCCAGCACTCTGGAACATGGGAAAAGAACCACTTCCAAACCACCGAAGTCAAGAATTTTGCTCTTACCATCATTTTCATGGACATTCAAAAAATGACTGCAGAAATATAAAAAGGATCATTCTCAAGATGATAGATCAAGGAAAATTAAATCATTTTCTAATAGGGCACCCTCAATCTCAACTCTTACAACCACCACCAGAAATTCGCAGAGTAAATACAACAAAGGGAGGAGAAACATTTGTCATAGAAGTTGGGACGAAGACGAAGAATTTGTTTTGTAACTCTATTATACATTCGTACAAAACAATTGAAGACTTTCACGACAATATTCTAAGCAGAGTCTTCGCAAGAGATGATGATGGAAGAGAAATTATGAACATTGCGAAGATTTTTCCACTAAAAAAATGGCAAAAGCAAATTATTTCTTTCACTGCAGAAGAAGTACATGAGGGAGGAGAAATACATGACAATCCATTAGTGGTGAGACTAGAGATAAACCCAAAAGAAAGATAAGATGAAGAAGAAGATGAGGATGAAGATTCATGGGCAATCAATAGAGTTTTAATTGATACTGGGAGCTCTGTGGATATCCTATTTTATCATACTTACAAAACAATGGGAGGAAGATATGAGGATCTAGTACCTTCAACCTATAAAATATATGGTTTTAACGGTAGTGCCAATAAACCAAGAGGGGAAATCACTATGCGAATTCCACTAAAGGGGATATCTTCTAAAATTCTATTATGTGTTGTCGATGTTGAATCTCCATATAATACCTTAATTGGCCGAACTTGGTTACATGGGACTCTAGGCGTGGAATCAACTTTCCACCAGTGCATCAAGTTTCCTCATCCCAGTGGTATTGGAATCATAAAAGGAGATTGGGTAGAGGGAAAGGAGTGTTATGAGATTGATGTGGAGTCTTGCGAGGAAAGAGCTGTCAAGAAGGAGAATTGGAGGTATAACATCAAACAAAAACAAAGTGAGAGGTTGATAGTTGATGCAATATAACATGGAGAAGAAAGAATGCTACGAAGAGGGCAAACTACAAGTGGCGAAAATATCGCAGAAGGTAAGAAAGTAGAGAAAGACAACAAAGATGCAGAGGCAAAAAGTAGTAAAGGTAAAAAAAATAAACTGTGAAATTTTGAGAGAGAAATTTATAATTGATTTGTTGCAAAAAAATTAAAAAATGTATGGTACTTAATGACAAAAATGAGATTGAGAAATTACAAACAAAGTTGAAAGGCAGATGAAGAAACAGACTTATTAAAAAAAGAATGAAAATATGCGATATTCTCGCAAGAAACGATCTAAGATCCAAAAAAATAATAATCTAAGATCAAGAATAGGACGAACCTTTATGATGTACACCCTAGTTCGCGAATAAAATTTCGCAAAAGGCAAATGTAAGACCTAAAGTGCGTCATAGAAGGGGGTATCTATTACATGGCTTAGGGATAAGGTTATACCGCTGCTGGAACCTGAGTTATGGAGATTTGGGGTCAATGAAAGCCCATCCAGGAGAGGCACCTTGGATTCTCAACTTGAGCATATAATTTAAGTTGGGCGACTAAGGTAATAAGAACTCTCCTAAAGAGTGAAGAGTATGATCAAGGTGCCGAGGTACACGGTTGATCCAAGAGTGCCCGGGGCGTATGAAACTACCCTGGACATTCTTGGAAAGTCTTGACTATGATGCACTCGGCCCGAAGAAAACACCACTTAAGGTGTAGTCTCGTAACCAGAATCCATATAGGCAAAAGGGATAAGAGGCTGCAAAAAAAAAAACTGGTTGTTTTCAAGACCGGATGGGAGGATCTAGTCTTGTATGGCATAAGTACGTCTCCTTGAAGGGGCAACCAGGGGGGAGATAAGGGCGGCACCCTCCATTAGGGAGCTGATAAGTGTCTTAAGACGCAAATGTCATGAGGCTTTATTTTCGCAAGAAAATTTATACTTGTCATATATGTGCAGCAATCATGAAGAGGCAATAATACAAAAGAAAAAGTTAAGACGAGATCAATGGGTCACTACATGAAAGTGTAAGGACGTCCTGCGGTTTCGTCGCAAGACGACAATGTCATGGGGCTTTAATTTCGCAAAAAAAAAATAGGCATGTCATATTGTCGCAGCAAAAATGAAAAAAGAACAAAAAGATAAGACAAGATCAATGGGTTTCTTCATGAAAGTGCAGAGACGTCCTGCGATTTTGTCGCAATGACAAAAGGTGGCAAAATAAGACCTTTACTTAGGAAGGCAAAATAAGACCACATCAGAATACAAGGAAGAATGCAATCTTAAAATATATGACCGCGAAATTACGCAGAAATAATTGCGAGATTGTCGCAATAATCTTACTGAACAAAAGCAACTTGCTTAATCTCTCATTTGAACACAAATAACAGAGGCAAGTATGGGAATGAATAAAATATGAGTATGTTATTTGTCTCCATATGATAGATTTACGCACAAATTGAAAAATAATTTATATACTGATTAATCATATTGCGAGAAAAAATTGTTTTTCTAACATATGTAGGAAGAAACAAAAGAAATAGAACTTATATTAAAGATTGGAGAAACTCGCAGTGATAGATTACAAATGTACAAGAATAGAAAATCGAAGAACAAATGTACAAGATTTACAAAAGGTTGAACAAGAAAGCACAAGAAAGCAAAAGCTACTTCTTGCTTGAGTCATCATTATCATCATCAGATTCTTCACCAGAGTTTTCTCTTTTATCTTTATCAGATTCTTCTTCAGACTCCTCTTCTTCATCTTCTTCAGACTCTATTTCTTCATCAGCATCACTATCAGAGATATCCAAGTTAGGAACGTTTTCTGGAACTTTATCTAAGAGACAAGGATACGTAGAATGAGGAATGCCATTTTCATCACAAATTGTTTTAATAATGTCGTTGCGGAAAATAAATACATCATTCTTGAAGTTTGCAATAATGATTTTTAGTTGATTCTTTAGCCTAGAACATTTCTCATTGCGAGAATAAAGATCCTTTGCGAGTTTCTCTTTCTCATTTTCAAGTTCTTCAATCCTCTTGCGATATCTATCTTCAGCTTCTGCGAAAATATAACAATAAATAAACAACTTAATGTTAGTTTGTGAAAAACAAACAATTAAATAAGGAAGAACAGTTAACAACCTTCTCTGTTAGAAATCATATCTCTAATCAAGACTTCATGCTCAAATTGAAGACTGACATTTACACCTAAATTATTCCTGGCGTTATCTAGAACTCTCGCAGCCCAAGCAAATTCATCATCATCATTTATGAGAAGGAAGGAACGAGTTTGGTTCTCTCTTTCGCAGAGCACATCATTTCTACGTTTGAGATCATCTCTTTCAATTTGAAACTCAAGAAGAGTTTCTTGGAATTTCGCTAAAGTTTGAGCACCTTGGAGAGAAATACGATCTTTTTCATCTATGAGATCACTATACTTGGCCCTCAAACTATTGATTTCTTCTTTGGAATTATGAAAGAAACGTTTAAATTTATTAGCCATAATCAAGACAGATCTATGGTCAATTTCTAAGAGGCGAAATTTGGATCTAAGTTCATTTATGGGAAGAGATTCAATCTTATCATTTGAAAAACTATTTAGAGAAGTATTTAGGTGTTCAAAAAGATTATCATCATCCATAAGATTGGTAAATGTATGAAGAAGAATAGCTTCATCAGAAAGACCATAAACGTATGCGAAATGGTAAACCGTATAAGAAAAAATTATGAGAAAATAAAATAAAGAGAAAGAAGAAAAGTTCCATACCATAGAGTTGCTTATTGGCATTTTGAAGACTAGATATTTTGTTCTCCTGAATGGGAACTTTCATCAGAATGAGAGTTTGAGGGAGAGGGAGATTGGATTCTTTGTTTCTTTGAAGGAGGCACAGAAGATTTCCTCTTACAAGAGGCACCTTTATCTTTATTCCTGGTTTTCACAACTTTAACAGGTTCTTCCACTTCAGCGATAACCTACATACACAGATAAAGATAAGAAATAGAGGCAACAATATATTGTGAAGAATCATAAATTAATATTTCTTACTTCATCTGTGAATGATCGAAGATCTGATAAAATACTGACTTTACCAGTCTTGTTATAGCTTACTTTTAACCTTTCAATCTGATAATTTCGCAATCACACGAAAACATTGGAATGGTCAGCAAAATTATATATGAGAATAAAAAGAATAAAAACTCAAATGAAGTTTGGAAATACACCTCTGCTCCCCTTTCCGGCCAGCTGAATACCCAGGGTTGATACGCTGCGAGTTCGCAGGCAAAACATGAGATCCGGAGATGTACGGACCCTTTAGGATTAAAGGGAAGATACACCACTTATCATCATTGGAATAACGTGGGGTTGTATTATTGCCAGGATGCCAATCAATGTATTGCATAAGTATCTTGTCATCAGCAACATCATCCTTCTTCTTTAAACGAACGCCCCAACAAGTATTATCTCTCTTCATGGGAATTATCTCATAATTCACAAAAAAAATATTCTACAGTATACTTCGCAGGAACAATTTAAACTCCAGCGAATTTAGGGTTTTTAACTTTTGAGGGATAAACAGATCCCTTACCAGCACCACGATTGGAGAATTCGAGCATTAGACGAATGCAATCCCCACTCAATTGATATACAGCTCGCGAGAACTTCACATGGGAAAGTATTTCATAAAATAAGGGAAGTTCAGGATCATAAAGGGGAATGGGAAGGCTAGCGAGAAGCTGACCTAGCGAGACTATGATCTTCTCATGATTGAAAGGATGATCAGAAAATAAATTAATAGAAAGCTCAGATTTAGGGTTTTGACCAGGAATGGGAGATAAAGTAAAACCTTTGTTTTGAAGTTTCTTTCGAGCTCCTTCAAAAGCAATCTCATTTTTACGACCAACTGGAGGCATCTTCAGTATGGGAATGAAGGAATAAGGAGCGAAAGATGAATAATGAAAATTTGCAGTAGCAGAAGCGAAACTTGCGGAGGAACAATGAAATTGCAGAGAAAATAAGAGAAGTGGTAAAAAGAAGAGAAGAAAAGAATAAGAAGAGTATACATGAGCGGTTAAGAAGCAGCGGTTAAAAAGACGTGTCAAGAGATGAATAGAAGAGGGGATACATGTAATCAAGTTTGCGCAAAGTACAAAACTATGACAGTACAAAAAAACTTGAAAAGATAAGCAGTTGCGGCACTTTGAAGTACAAATTCTCATGAAATTATCCCCTTCGCAGAGAACATATGAGAAGAGGCAAGATGTAGGATCAGAATATCGCAACAACAACGTTCCTGTGAAACCTTCATCTACAACATTGCGAGACTGTCGCAGACAAATAACAAAGATGACATAACAAGTGACATCAGCTCAAACACGGGAGAAGTGTGATGATCTTGCAAAATTTAGAGAGTTTGCGAAGACTAACATCAAAAGCTTGCGAGAACATCGCAAGTCAGATCCAAAGTTAAAGGACAGATTAGCCGTCATCCACTATGTAATTCCCTATATAAAGAGTTGAATAGGCGTAAGGGAAATAAAAAATATCTTTTTCGAGCGTTGAGTAAGTCATTAGGAGAGGGAAAGTCCAGAGTAGTTGTTAATTTCTTAGCTTCACTTTTTTCATTTCTTGTAAAATTTATGAAATTAATCAATAAAGATTGTGATTGTTCATCCAAAAATGACTTGATTGTATGAATTCTTATGAGGGGTGTAGTGTGAGATTTCCTGCAACTACATGTTTAGTTTTGGATCCCTGAATTTTTGTGATAAGAATGGTAGAAAAGCTTCGACTGTGGAATTGTGAGAAATCCGCCTGTTGTGACTGTTAAGAAATTTGAAATATGCTGCTTTTTCCATGTATGAGCTCCCATACTCTACGTAAATATGAGCTAGATGCTTGTGCTAATGTTGTTGGCGTTTGTGAAATATGAGATGATATTTTTTAGGTTTGTTTTGCGATTTTGATCGTAATCAGCTCATGACCTAGAATTTGCTTCTTGAACGCATTGCGCGTAAAGAACGAAAAAGAAAAGGGAATTTAGTTCATATATGGTATTGGTTGAGAGATAAATTTCAGGCAAAATAGTTTATTTACCCATGTACAGATGAATATACTAAAACGAGAAATTATTAGAAGAACTTTTATTGACTATGGATGCGATAAAGATCGAATGAATATATTTTACATTGTTTGAATGGGTTATAATAATGATTTCATCAGGTTACTACACGAAAGTGGTCACATTATCGAGCATACTCAGGTAAGCCTATCAAGAGTATCTCCACTGATTGGTGATTGCTTGACATTGTTAGTATTGTAAGTATAGAAAATGTGATATGTAAGTGTATGGTAAAAGGACTACGCGAGTTGTTTCCAAGAAGACCCCTTAACACTTTCACTGGTCATGTATCAATGAGTAGTGATTTCCCTAAGTGTTTGGATTTTTTTTTTGGAATATGTTTGAGCAATTTAAATATGGAATTTCAGTTTCATTTTCATTTTAGTACTATTTGATTACTATCTTAAGTCTTTTGGCCCTGGAACGAGTTTCTGTTGATAATACGTTGCAAGTAAGTGCAAGTAAGCCCTTTCTTAGATTGTTTGATTATATGTTGCATATAAGTTTGATCTCAGATTTTTTTTTTTTTTTTTTTTTGTTCTTGATTGTGTCTCCTTTACTTGTGCAGGAAGGATATGAGATGCGAGAAAGAGAGTTTTTTTATAAGATTATAAGTA
This sequence comes from Papaver bracteatum, assembly GCA_023529315.1. Lineage (NCBI taxonomy): Eukaryota > Viridiplantae > Streptophyta > Magnoliopsida > Ranunculales > Papaveraceae > Papaver > Papaver bracteatum. The sequence goes on along the minus strand of JAJJWX010002690.1, from coordinate 626,731 downwards.
ATATGTCTTTTTATAAGATTATACATACTATGTATCTTAAATTTTCTGTAAATCGTATTTTGAGATTTTGATATGTATTTTTATGTTGCTGATATTTCAGGGGTTCTGCAAGAAAAAACTAAAGGTGTTACTCTCGGCGTTTTCTTCTCTGCGACTTCTGCTTCCTTCTTAGTAAAGCTACCCACATTTTTTGGCTAAAGAACTCGATTTGAAGACAGGTTGTTCACATTGCAAGTATTAATACTTAATAAAAATAAAGTTCTAAATAATTTTTCTTGGATGTTTTAACTTAGGATTACTGGTTTCATGCATGTTTTATTTCTCAAAGATGTTTTCTATAATTGTTACTGTATTACAAGTATTGTCTTAATGGGGGTAAGTACAATTGCAAATTTGGAGCCCGTATAAAGCTCAAAAACGGTGAATTTAGGTTTCATGCGATCTCAGTTTTAATGGGGATGGAGATATTTTTGAATCACCTTGTTGGGGAATCAATTTAGGTAGTGGCACCACAGTTGACGGGAATGTGTGTATTATCTAGACATCTGGTCTTGAGTTGTCAATGCTTATGTTTTATCTGGTCTTGAAGGTATCCATAGATGCATATTTGGTTTCAGCCTGAACATATTTTTATTTCAGTTTTTGTAAGGTTAAGATGCGATCCAATCCTGGCTATTGCTTCTAAATGGCATTTCCTCTCAAAACTTCTTAAATACTGGAGTTAGCAGCTGTTCCGAGGGCAAGAAAACTTAGTGGCCATTAATTGCGGCATAACTAGGAAGTGGGTGGAGACAATATTCATGTTCTTCTTTTTTACTAATCTTAGTTAATGGAATTAGAGTAGTTTTTAGCAATTGCAACTGAATTTCATGTTTATAAATCAAGTATAGTTCTATTTTAACCGTATTGTTGTGGGTTCAAACTATTTCATTGGTTTTGGTTTAAATGCTTCTTACTTTTTGCATGATGATTCTTAATACAATTACTCCGCTCAAATCCAAACAATATAATAATTAGCTTGTAATGTGTTTTGACTCCTTCCTAAAAGGGAAAATGTAATATGTCCTACATCTTTATTTGTTTAAAAGTTTTAAATCTATTTAGATTCAATTTAGTGACTATCACTCTGTCACATGGGTTTTCTTTGTTGTTGTGTTGGTAAATGAAAAATCAGGACTGCTCCTGCAGCATTTTTTTTTCAGGAAAATGTATTTCATGTTAACATAAGTTGAAAATCTAACAGAATTACTTGGTCAAATGTAATTTAGAGAACAAGGTGAAGCCATATGTGTAGTTGAGATAGTACAACACGTTTACAACGATGATATGCCTATGCCAATATATTAACATTCACCTTCTCGGTATCATGTGATCCATCAAGCTATAATTGACTGCATTCATCCATCAATTTTGATATTCGGAAACAGTTCTCATAGCATATTACTGTCACTACTTGAAAATCAAAAATATGCAGCAAACTATTACGCGTCATGATTTCTTGCTTCTTTTGAAGCTGTGCCGTTAATGAAAAGATAAAATTTCTGAACTAGCAATGCCTTTGGATATAACCGACTCAAAAAGGGATATAAGCTATGTCTCTGTAATAGATAATGTAAAAAAATGACGGATCGAGATTTGCCTCATTTTTGGGCATGGCAAGTCCCACATGTATAGTACCAAACGAAATATTCCGAAGTCATTCCCATGGCACCCGTGCCCGTCCATCTTAAAGTGCAACTTGAAGAGTTTTTTTCCCAGTGAAATTGGAATTACCCAAGTATTACTTGACGGAGTGCAACGTACCTTGAGGTGTTTGCTATTGCCATGGTGCAGTTTTAACAGGGGAACTCCCCTTTTAAGTTAAAAAAAAAAAAACAAGTGACATATCTGAGTTGTTTGCACGTCTCTGTTTGGAGGTTTTTATATTGTCCTTGCTCAATCTTGGTTTTCACTAAGTCCATTCAGTTGTGCAATATAGATTTAATTATTTGATATACTTGAAATGAATGTTACCTAGACTTATTTACATGAATTATATATTTCCTAAGAATTGCAACTTGGTGAGGGAACATCAAACTCTGAAATGGAGAGACACTGATTAATGGAGAAAAAAAGAGAGAGGAATATAATACAATTCAATTCGATCCGAATTATTCAATAGTTAGAGACTCATGGTAGGAGAGATTGGTTATTTGTTTATTAATCTTATCTTTTGTGAATCTTTACGGATATTTTACTTATTAAAGTTGTGGGTGAGATCATCTAAGGGAATCAAGTGCGTAGAGTCCTGTTGGGATTCAGAGGCGTAAGGAACACAATTGTACATTTATCAGTATGAAATTGGCTAGGGATAAACTACATTCCAGTCTGAACTTGTAGTAGGCTAGAGTCTGTAGCGGCTTAATACATTGTAGTGTTCAAATCTGAACTAGGTCCCTGGGTTTTTCTGCATTTGCGGTTTCCTCGTTAACAAAATTTATGGTGTATGTGTTATTTCTTTTCCGTATTATATTTTCTATATAATTGAAATATCACAGGTTGTGCGTAGTTCAATCAATTAGATAATCATACATTTGGTTGTTGATATTAATTGATTGACACTTGAACATTGGTCCTTGGTACCGTTCAAGTTGTTTCTCATAATAATTAGGCTCGCAGATTTGTATCTGTTTGATTTGCTGATTACATTGAAAAACAGAGATATAACTATTGGATGTATTTCCATTGATTGAGTCTGACTGTCTATTTGATTCTTTTGGAATTATATTGGAGTTTTGTCCATACAGATTGCCTAAACGAAATATTAGGTGTGGTTTTTGTAACCCAGTTTTTCAGTTACTTTGATCGAAGGCTTTGAAGGTTATTAGAAGGTCATCAGCATACATTAAATGAATTATTGGTGGTGTTTTTTTGATATGCTGAGACCTCGAACAAGGTTTTGGTTTTGAAGGTTTCCCAGATTTGTAGATAGGATTTTTGCACATATTATGAAAATATAGGAAAAAAGCGGGTCTCATTGTCTAATATCTCTTGTTGGGTTGATGTAACCATGAGGTGCACCATTTATATTGATCGAATATGTAAAAATTGTGACACATAATATAATATAATCTATAAAGGTTGATGGAAATCCAAGCTTGGTGAATGATGTTTTGATGAATCCCCAATCTAAGATGTCGTAGGCTTTATGTATATCTAGTTTGAGAGCTATTTTTGGGTCCTTGGCGAGGCTTGAGGTTCTGATATGGTGGAAAATCTCTCCAGAAATCGCTATGTTATCATGGATTGATCTTTTTGGTACAAAGACACTTTGATAGGGGCTTATTAAGAAAGGGAGAAGGGTCTGATTCGATTAACTAGAATCTTTGCTATGATTTTATATGTGACGTTACGTAGCCCTATGGGTCTGAATTGTGAAGGCTTTGATGGGTGATCCACTTTGGGTATTAGTGTTATGTTTGTGTGGATGCAAAATAAGATTACTGAAAACTGGGGAGATGAACCATCTATGCCGCAGATATAGTAGTACTTGTTTTTTTTATCTATTTAGCAGTGCTATGCTAATAATTTGGATTTTACGTGCGCTACCTCCAAAAGACAAAATAATAATAAAATTAGTGTAAAAACGATTATTAAAAAATCCAAATAGGGCAGTAAAAATATATAAATTATGTGCCTATTAGTGCATCATGATTAAATTCTTAGGTGTAAAAATGAACATCAAATTCCTTTAGTTCTTTGGAATACTTTCCAAACTGAACAATCATTATACATGGTCCAAGAACCGGTTTCTAGTGTATATTCTTCTATTGTATTTTCAAGACCTAAAAGTGTTTGCTTGATTCTCAAGTTATCTTAGCTTGAATTCTAAGCAACCCCTGGTATTTGAAAACTATAAATATAGATGATCTTTTGAACTAGAAAGTTCAATCCCTGACACTATGCGTCCTAGTTGATTCTAGTGTCGTCCTATATAGACCTAAATTTTCTCTGAGAAACATAATTAGGTCTACGACTAAAAGAATTCTCTTTGGGGATTCATGAAGCCAGGTCCGACTATCTTTACCTTGATAGTTCGTGTATCCAGATCTCGCTTTTCTGTTATCGAGATTTTCGTAATCTCTTTCAGGAAAGATAAATAGTAATCACAAAGTTCTCTTCGTCTCAGACTTTGTGATTCCTCAAGATAGATATATAAAAACTAATCTTAATTGATCTTTGGAAGATTGTTCTTGAGAGTTGGTTAGGAATCTAAGCTATTCTTCGGGAGTCGCAAGTTCCGGATTTGTGAGGTTTGCTAGATTTGTCCATTTCAAATAGATTTCCTCACCTTGATATTTGATCGTAACGGAAATCAAATATGCGTATCTGTTAGAGGCATATTGTTATCAAAAGTCTTCACTTCGGCTGAAGCAACTCTTAGGTTGTAAAGGACATCAACTAAGGGAATCTATTGCGTAGAGCCTTGCGATGTTCAAGAGACGTAATGAGCACGACTGTAACTGAATTTCTTGGAGGGTGGATTCAGTCGTACTACATTCTATTCTGAAGTATGATAGTAGGCTAGTCCTTGTAACGGCTTAATACAGTTGGTGTTCAAATATGGACGAGGTCCCGTTTTTTCCTTTCTATTACGGGTTCCTCTTTAACAAAACTTCTGGTGTCTTGTGTTTTTCCTTTTCCGCATTATATATTTTTTATCTTTATAATTGGATTTACGCAAGTTGTACGTATTCAATCTTAGTAGATACGTCCATTTAATCGTGATCGATTATGAGAATCATTCTTGTAGAATGCGTGTCTTGAAAGATAGACAACACGTTTAATTATTTGGCAGAATTCCGATTGGATTATTTGGATATATACGACTACATTGATCTTGGATTTTGATTTTTGAGATCGTCCAAGTACTGTTCTTAACAATCAGGTTCACAAGATCTTGTCTATATATATACTGATTAAGAATATGTTAGAGATATAAACTCCATATACATATTGTCTAGGATCATTTAGTTGTTCTACTTGCAATTGTGTTAAGTTTTGTCCATATAGGTTGTCGAACGTAAAAGTTGGTGGTGTACTTGGTACTCCTGCGTTTTCATAATGTATGCATATCACACCCACTAGTAGATGCAAAAATATATGAATGGGGAGGCATAAATATAATGTGTTGAATATTGGTTAAAACCAGTTCAATGATACCTAGGTGAATTATCGCATTACAAGCGCTCACCATTTAGCCAAGCTTGGTCATGGATACTTACTTAACTTACATTAATCCTTTCCATTTTGACTTTGGGTTCGTCCAACTAGGTCAAACATATTATTTGTCCACTTCAGCACTCAGTATGGGTATAACAAAGTGGCAAATGTATGTTCCATAGTGTCAAATATACCACTTACGCATACACGACAGAGATTCTACCGAGCGATATGGTTTTAACATTGCTCGCTGGTCTGTCCCGCGCCATCGATAGTCACACTGTCGCTCGTAGACTAGTTCATCACTCTATAGTTTCTCATCCAACGGCTACAATTTCCCCCTTTATAAATATCCAAGTTCAAATTCATTTCAGCTCACACAAGAATTTCTAAATATCTCTAGAATTTCTTGATCTCTCAATATTCTTCTGATCTAAAACAAGATTAACTAATCACACATTCCCTACACTTCTTAATTTCCCGTAATAAGAATTCACAATCTCAAATTCAAGGAAATGGTAAAGTCATAAAGGTAAAAGGTCAAAGTTTGGGGGTGCAATATTCAACATCATAGAAGATGAATGTATTTGTCGTAATTATGTATATTTTACCCAAGATTGTATCGATGGTGCACAACAATATGGAAATACTATGTGAAATAACATATTTCATAGATATCAAGATCGTGATGCAACTAGTTTGGCGCAACACTTCATTGTAATCAATAAGGAAGTGGTATCTTATGTTACTGCGATAATGCAAGCTAAGAGAGGCCGGGAGAGTAGTCTTGTGGATGGTGATGTTGAAAGACAGGTTCGTACAGAATGGCAGTGTAAAATTGGAAAAAACTTTCATTCGAAAATTATTATCATATTTTGTAGGTGTTGAACAAACATAATCCAAACATGTTAGTAGCTAATCAACAAGTACCTTACAATTCTTCTCCCTCAACAATGAATTCTTCACCATGTCCATCAAATTCTTCACTAGATACCCCAAGAAACACAAATGTCAACTTAGTTCTCAATAATGCTGCCGCTAATTAAAAAAAATCTAGGAAGAAACAGAGAAAAACTTGCTAGAAAATTAGCTCAAGAAGAGGGAAGCTCCGATGGTTTTAACATTGCAAAGTTTATGGAACATCGATCAGAAGACCTTCGAGAAGCAAAGAGCGGTTGACAGAAATTTCAAAACAGGAAGACGAAAAAAAGTCGGTTTATCAAGAAAAAATTGTCAATGACTATGACAAGCATAACATTCTTCAAGCTGACACTTCAATTATGAACCCCCAGCAAAAACATGTGTGGAAAATCGAATTTGACAGGCTACACGCACAAATTGAACAACAAGCTAGATTTGATGATGATGAGTTCGATGTAGTAGTACCTCTAGATAATTGACGTATTAATTTTAGTATTAATTTGAAATGTTGAATTTTAATTTTGAAATGTTCTTGATTCTAGCTACTTAATATTAATATTATTTTGAAATGAAAAGTTTCTTAATTTGAAATGTTGTTGCATTCTACTTAATAAGAAGTTTAACTCAAAAACTTAATATTGAATTAACAAAGTACCAAAAAATTAACAATTAAATGTTTAAACTGTTATATAAAATAAAACTTAATGATTACACCCACCGGCTCTTCCATACTCTGCCCAAAGATTCACTCGTCTCAGATCTTCTCTTAATCTGTCATACATATTCTAGTTCTTTGTGGTTGAATCTTAGACCTCAAATCTTCATCTTCATAGTTAGTCCGCTCCTTGTCACGACGGGTTTCCTGAATTACCATGCATGTTATGTAGAATTATGCAAGCGAGCATAGTCTTGTGCATTTGACGAGGACTTAAACCACGATATGACCCACAATTGATAGCGAACTTCCTTTTCAAAATTTCAAAAGCCCGTTCCACATCCTTCCTCAATGCCATTTGGCGTTCGTTAAAATGCCGGTATGAATTACCCAATGCACCGACAGGGGGATGACGGTAACATTGAACAAAGGTTGATCATTTTGGATAGATACTATCCGCAAGATAATACCCTAGGGTGTATTGCCGTTAATATTGTAAAACGGACTTTGGGAAAAACTCCATACTTTAGATCTTCAAACAGAGGCGACTTATGCAAAACATTAATATCATTTTGTGAACCCGGAAGACCAAAAAAAGCGCGTCATATCCAACAATCATAAGAAGCAACATATTCAAGGATAACGGTTGGTTTCGGGTACCGACCCTTATATTGACCGACACAATAAACAGAGCACCCCTTTCATACCCGATGCATACAATCAAGACAACCTAGCATCCTGGGAATCCCCTATCTTGATTCTTCCTTATATTACAATAAAGCGTTCTCTGTTTGATGTGCACAATAAATAAGGAACCCATACGTTGAAACAAAATGGTTAATTATTACTTCGTAAAACAATGAAAGATAAGTGAATGAAGTTGTGTTTCCCTTACTAGGGTACTCAACGTTTGCATCCGCTGGTTTCCCATAACCTAGAATCCTCAGAACCGAAGTAACTTTTTGTTCAGGACTATGATCTCTTTTATTTAGTGCATCAAACAAATAATTAAATTGAGGTTCTACGCGACAAAGCTAATCAATAATATTGAGAATATTTCTTTTGTCTCTGAAAATCTGGGTATTTGGCTCGAATATACGAGCATCAGAGTGTCAGTTAGTTGTCTATCTTCAGCTTCCTCATCATCAAGTTGTTGCAACCTCTGTTGATGCATTTGTTGCTGTAATTTAAACCGATTCGTAATAACATTCCTCTCTTTATTGAATCTCTCCATTGATGATTATGAAATTTGAAAGTGAGAATACAAATAAAGAAATTGGTAAAATATATGCAGAAGTAGATGTGAGTAATTTGAAGAAGTACATGAGCGTATATATAGGAACTAAGCAGCGGGAAACAATCTTACAAAATATCCGTTGAACGATATAGCAACAATCGAGCGATGGAGACTATGATTCCAGCGGTATTCATATTATCGCCAGCGCTATAGATAATAATTGTCGATAGTAACTCTATCTCTCAGTTGTTTTCCCATAGTGGCGCAACTCATTTGCCATGCCACTCATTATGTCAAACAGGTTTTTTAACCTTGTGCATAGGAATATGCTTAACACAAATAAACAGATGCAAACGTTCCCACAAGCTGGCGGTCGCCTCTATACGTAAGTATAAATACATCTGGCATTAGAATGCATACATGTTTGCAAAGCACAATTGGCCAGACCCAGAGAGCAGCAAGCTTAGATATCAAAGCCACATATTTCTAAGCGTACATACATGTTTGGAGCCTAACTGGCTCGAGTGGATCAAACTGGGCATGTGTCTATAGGTATATATGTATGTTCTATACAGCCATATCACTATAGGGGTGTGCAACGGACGGACAGTTGCAGATTAGGGGTCACCCGCAACCAAACCGTCAAAGTTGAGGATTTGGAAAATTGAACCGTGATCGGCCCAATCACCCCCGGATTTGACCTCTGCAGATCAGCGGATTGTACGGGCCGAATGCGGATTAACCGCGGATTTGGTCAAAAAAAAAAAGTAAAACATTGCAGGAGTAGTAGAACTTTCAATGATATTACTAACAGATGCATCCGAAATTAGTTGCAACCCAACAATTGCGTTTTCAATCGAATTACTAATGTTAATTTTCATGAATTTTCTTATCATAAAGAAGAAGAACAAGTGTGAAATGAAAATGAAAATCATTTAAGAAAGTAGTTTGGCTAGAGAACCCGAGAGACTAAGGTAGTTAATAGGTGAAGGTATCTCAATTGTTGATAATGGAGAGAAACTTCCAAGGAGTGGATTATTATTGAGCTGAGACTCATGAAAGAAATTGTGTTCGCCACCAAAAGTTAACTAACCATACTATTTGGTTCATAGACTACGGTGCGGATAAATCCGCGGATTTACAAAACCAATCGCAACCAAACCGTTAAACCTTGGGGATTTGAGAATTCACCCGTGACCAGCCCATAGACTCTTGCAGATTGGTTTTCACCCGCAATTTTGTGGACGGTTGCGGATGAAATCCGCGGTTCCGAATTGTATGCACACCCCTACATATCAGTCTCGTATACGAACTGAACTGATACAATATAAGTACTGCTTTATCAAAATGCAAAAAAGCAAAAAGCAAACCACACCACAGCAAATTTCATTTCCTATTTGGCTACTAACCTGCATGAAATATTTCAATAACATTGAGCAGTGCACAGTCTTAGTTCCTGTGATTGACAATAAAACAAGCTTTACTAGAAGATCCTGCAACCGGACAGTTACAATCGAGAGACAATTAGAACTATCCATTCCAAGACCAAGTAAAGCTAAGAGAGACTCCCGGTCATTGTCGCAAACCATAGACTAGATTTAGAACCACAGATTCACAATTATAATGTTATTCTCATTAAAGGAGCACAACTGCAGTACAAAGAAGTATTCTAAGCCTATATTAGTAACTCCTAAGAAATAGCCGCGTCTTAATCCATCTTCGCGATGATTACATTTAACTTGCGTCTTGTTACAGTGGTCTGACAAATCTTAATTCATAAAGGGCATTCATCTATTCGGTACTTATGCAGCTGAAACACAGGGTTGACCCATGTACCACAACTGCATTGCATGCCTGCACAGTTGAACGAACCCAATCGAGCATTGCAACCTACGCACAGAAGCTTTTCTCCAATGTTGCCTTCATACATTAGCAACACCAAAAATCCAAAAACAAAAATTAAAATTAGCACACTTTTCTGCTTTGTAAGCAACAATAGTACAAAATAAAAACAAGCTAGAGGATGGAAATCAAACCTTTTTCCAACATCCACTTCAAGGGCTCAACAAATATGGAAGAGCATCTAGGTGGTTCAGTCTCCCCACTTCTCTTCTTCCATTTAAAACATTGTTCCCCTGATCCTGGCTCGTGCGAAACCACGTTCTAAAGTGCAGCAACCATTCTGCTGCATTTTTTACAGCATACTACTTGAGGCTGCTCCATCTTTGTTTCCATGTCAGAACTGTTGCTACTTGTTGCTGCTTTCATTACTAATTCAGAAAAATATCTGTATATCCAATTGCCCCAAAACAGCAGATTTCGTTAGTGTTACTCCCAAACCACAACCTTAATTCATCATTGTTGAAACTCCTAACCTAATTCTACAATCTGGGTGACAATAATTTGATAGTTTTATACCCTAATTAACAATTTACACATCTAGGGCTTTAATGCACAGATTTTAATAACTTAATAAGAACCAAAATCTCTATAAACAACAATGAGTTATGCAATTAAGGAAACCTACACACCCTTTGTCGATTGAATTGTTGTTTACTTCTTTGTGCTCTCCTCCTCCCTTGTCTCAATATTTTGCGGCACCGAGCGCTAGTTGAAGTTTTACATCCCTGCTCTCCAGTCATTAGTTGTGACGAAGCGACAAGTTCGAAGATACTAACATGTAGTATTGATACTCTTAGCTTCCTATATGTATATTGGTGTATGTCACTGAGAAATGGAACAACCCACAGACGTGGGCAACAAAAGGGGAGGTTCCATCACATGAAAACCCGAAAGAGTGACTATTGCTGAACAAGATTCCCTGTGTCCCCTTTAGCCTTGTATGTGTAAGGCGCAGTATGGGTTAACCCTTTATCAAAAGTAACATACTTAAGTTCAACAAAACTATTTACATTTTCTTAGAGATGGCAATATACATATCTGTAACTGTAAACATTCAAGATTTTATCATTAAACAACACACACATATCATATGAGTAGGTTTCATTGATCCAATCTCAACAACATCAACTTCCTTAACTAGGAATTTTAATAAAGATAACTGTCAGCATATCCATTTGCTGCAAACTTTTTAAAGAAAAAAAACCCCAGAGTAAGAAATATAACTTATTAAAACAATGAGGCTAAACCATTGTAACATTTACACAAACAGTCTATGTGTGTTTACCTGCAAAAATGGTGGACTCTAAAGTAATATGAGACCTTTTCAGCAACAATTCCATCACCAAGTGTAGGAACATTGATCAAGAAGGAATAAATGCAAGTGCAACAGAAAAAAATGTTTTTGCATATCAGAAGTCAATTTTTTCAACCAAACTGGTAAAATCCCATTTTTCTTTCCTCCTCCTTCTCCCCCATCATCTCCACCAGCACCACCATCATCATCTAATTTCAGTTGTGTCTCTTCACTGGTGTCTTTAACTCCATTACATTTAGCTCTTTTAGGATTTCTAGGGCTTGAAATTGCTTGAGGTTTGACAGATTAGGGGTTTTCAGTGAAGAAGTGGTATTAAAATTGGGGGATTTTGAGACAGGAAGGTTGAAATTATGGGTCTGAAATGAAGAATAATTTGGGTTGCTAAAGATATAGATTTTCCAATAATGAAGAAGGGAAGAACTGTAATGAACTCATCTTTCCTTCTCCCGAGTTTTTTCATATTCTGCTCGTGTGTTTCTAACGAACCACACATAAGTTTTAAGTTAATGTGAGGGTTTTTTGGGTACTTTTGGCCCAATGGTCAACCAATTGCAGGATGTTTTCATTTGCATTAAGCTTACAAAATGGTGGGGAGAATATAAATTAAACGCCGTAATTGCTTTTCACATTGAAATTTTGATGCATTATAACATATTTCTTACATATGAATCCAGAATTCTATACACAAAGCAAGTTTTGATAACATTGTAAAATCAACTGATAGATGCTTAATATTAGCGCATTTATTATCTCCAGTTTACTCCGACAACTCAAAAATCACCTCATTAAGATTGATCTTCTTTTAATTTTGTTTTATGATTAAAAACAGTTAGATGGGATGTCTATCCTTTTATATCTTCAGCCTATAACCAATGATTCACTCGAACTTCATGGTAAACCCATTAATATGGTAGTCATTTCGACAATATTTTGCACTTGTATTTTGTGAGACAGTTATAACGCATGCACACCCATCAGTAGATGCAAAAATATATGCATACATAATAAATATTGGTCAACTTGCGCTAATCCTTTCCATTTTGATTTTGAGTTCATCCACCAAGGAATCTCCTTCTTTTTCCCGCAAGCTGGTGGTCTAGTCTAGTCTCTATATAAAAGTATAAATACATATTTGGCATTAGCATTTCACCATGTTTGGAAAGCACTGCAGCAAGCTTAGAAATCAAAGCCACCTTGATTTATAGTACATTTGGGGACTAAATGGCTCGAGGGGATCAGGTCGGCCCTGTGTCTATACTCTAGGCCATACGAACTGAACTGATACAATATAAGCACTGCTTTATCGGGTACCTGATTTTGTTTCTGAAATGGTAATTTGATGCTACAAAGATGAATATCTTAGTTTCTATGATTGAGAAATCCTGTTACGTGTGTATAGATAAAACAAGCTTTAGTAGAAGATCATGTAACCGGACAGTTACAATCAGGAAACAACAGAACTATCCATTCCAAGACCAAGTAAAACTAAGAGAGACTCCTGATCTTTGTCGCAAACCATAGACTAGATTTAGAACCACAGATTCACAATTATAATTTATTTCTCATTAGATAGTTATCAGACACCTTCAATTTAAAGTAGCACAACTGGAGTACAAAGAATTATTCTAAGCCTATATTAGTAACTCATAAGTTTAACTTGCGTCTGTTATACTGGTCTGACAAATCTTATTTCATAAAGGGCATTCATCTATTCGGTTCTTATGCAGCTGAAACGCAGGGTTGACCCATTTACCACAACTGCATTGCATGCCTGCCCAATTGAACGAACCCAATCGAGTATTGCAACCTACGCACAGAAGCTTTTCTCCAATGTTGCCTTCATACACTGGCAACAACAAAAATCCCAAACAAAAATAAAAATTAGCACACTTCTCCTTTGTAAGCAAAAACAGTACAAAACAAAAACTAGCCAGAGGATGGAAATCAAACCTTTGTCCAGCATCCACTTCAAGGGCTCAACAAATATGGAAGAGCATCTAGGTGGTTCAGTCTCCCCACTTCTCTTCTTCCATTTAAAACATTGTTCCCCTGCTCCGGGTTCGTGTGAAACCACGTTTTCAAGTGCAGCAACCATTCTCCGGCATTTTTTACAGCGGTAGACAACTTGAGGCTGCTCCATCTTTATTTCCATCTCAGAACTGTTGCTACTTGTTGCTGCTGCTTCCATTATTAATTCAGAAAAATATCTGTATATCCAATTGCCCCCAAAACAGCAGATTTCGTTAGTGTTACTCCCAAACCACAACCTTAATTCATCATTGTTGAAACTCCTAACCTAATTTTACAATCTGGGTGACAACAATTTGATAGTTTTATACCCTAATTAACAATTTATACATCTAGGGCTTTAACCTTTAACATAAAGATTCTCTAATAACTTAATAAGAACAGAAATCTCTATAAACCAGCAATAAATTATGCAATCAAGGAAAACCCTACATACCCTTTGTCGATTGAAGTGTTGTTTACTTCTTTGTACTTTCCTCCTCCCCTGTCTCTCTATTTTGCGGCACCGAGCGCTGGTTCAAGTTTTGCATCCCTACTCTCCAAATATTGCGATATTTATAGAGGTGTTTCTCTAAGTATATGATGTAAATCTTGACCGTCAGCTTAGATATGGTGTGATTAAGGAAACTAGATTTTTGTTTCCCGAAAGGATCTTGATTTTTATTTTCAGGAACCAATTTTGCAAATTTCATGGGTCACTTTGGCTAGCTAGGGGATCCTTATGCCGATGGCTGGACCTGCTCCTAAAAAGAAGGTGATATTGCAAGATGGTCTGGGACGCTAGACAAGAGGCAGGCCGGGCCGGTCCGGCCTATTTGACATTTCTGACTCAGGCAGAGTTGTCTGTTTTCTTGATTCGAATATAAGAAGTTGAAGCTTACTTTTGTTGTTAATTTTATTGAATTTTATTTTATTTAATACTACTATAAACTGACTGCACAAACAAGAGATTATACTAGAAGAGGAAAGAAAAAAAAAACTAATCGAGGATTTGAAGTTACAAAAATTTGAGTGTGAGAAAGAAGGTTGGTTGTCTTTTGGTTTTCATCATCACTGCTGACTGCTTAGTTTACGCTTCTTCCTCATCCTGGCTTCGTCTTTTTTTTTCTCTTCTTCTTCTTCGAGGAGACGTTGTATTTCATCCTCCTTGTTTGCAATTCTTGCACTACGCTTTTCTTCCCGCTCTATATCCTTAAAACTAGACTCCATGCTACGGTCATCTCTATCGTTACCGTATTTGCTAGGGTCGTAACCTGTCAAATTTCTGATAATTTGTCGGTAATTGCCCGGATCTGGACTCATAGACCTCTTCCTTTGACGGTTCTTTGGCGCAGGAGGACGAGATGGAAGTTTCTTGGGAGTTTTCACTTTAGGAGCTGTTGGACAAGATACTGGCTGTTTGGGCATCAGTCTAGATCTGTCAGGTTCTTGAACATCCTTTCCTTGTTCATGTGGATGCGACTTGGATGGTGCTCTCTGCATATTGGAGCTAGATGGCCGCGACTTGTGCAATGGTTTTTGCTGACCTGACATTGAAGGATGTGGCCTAGGCAACACTGTTTTCTGCACATCAGATGGAGGCTTTTTCTCAACAGCTAAAGAAGCATTTCTATCCTTGGTGTGAGCAAGAACCGATGTCTTCTTAGTCAGAGTCGAGGGTTTCATTTGAACGCTGGTTTTGGGGGCCAAGCCTTTTGCCTCCTGACTCCGGCTTGACCCATTTCCAGTACTGCTGCCCTGCTGTTCTCTATGCTTCACTGAGGTAGAATCAAGTCTATCATCAGGAATCGGCTTACGCTGCCCTTGTTTACTCTGCATTCGGTTATCCCCAGCAACAGGTGGTCTTTGTTCACGACCATTAGTATTGCTCACTGACTCTTGGATTTTGAGCGTCAATTGAGCTGATCGAGCATCAGAATTTGTTACAGAACTAGTCTTGGGTGGAAGCACTTTTGCAGGAGCTGGAAGCTCGGCATCTTCAGAGAAAAGAAACTTATAATCTCTCGCTTCCTTTAAAATGCGCGCTTTCTGTTTTTCCATGCTAACAACTGTGAGAGGTTGCTCACCTGCATCAGGTTTTGGGGTAGCTTTTGCGACAGCAGGACTCTTCTGGCTCTGCAAACTATGATGGGGTTTTAAAACTTTAGCTGCCAAATGCATATTTTCCAGCAATGACTTGCTTTCTTCGATGACTCTTCGCGCAATAGCAGGCTGAGAAGGACCAAAAAAGGAACCATAATTATGCTTCTCCTTCTGTTGCGAATTCCCGATGGCAGAATCGTTTCCCTTCTTCATCTTCCTCCTCATTGCTTCTTTTAACTCCTGCCTAACTTTGAGGTAATCCATCTCGTCTTTCGTAGGCTTCCTTACCTCTTCTTGCACTTTCTCTTCCTCTACTTCATCTTCTCCAGACACCTGTTCTTCCTCATCGTCGATAAATCTGTCTTCAGACACCTGTTCTTCCTCATCTACGATAAATCCGTCGTCCTCATACTCATCCAGATTCTCATAACCTTCCATCACTGCTTTTAATTGTAAAAACAATGCCTTCTACAGATCTTTCTCTATTCTCAACACTCACAACTTGTTTGTATTTCGCACAAAGCTAGTTCAAGTTTGCATAGGTATTTATAGAGGTGTTCCTACTACATCGTGAATATAGAAACTGGAAATTTGTTTCCTAACAGGATCTGATTTCTATTTCCTTTCCTAAAATAAACAATAATCAGACTTTTTACTGGATTTGGAAACATAGACCAGGAGTTTATAGTGTGCTAAAAAAAACCTGTCACTTCGGCTTGGGATCCTCGTAGCAATCCTTAAGAAGCAAGGGCTTAACCGAGCAATACAATTAGCCGTGGAAAAATAAATAAATAATCCTGAATTAGATATTTTACAAAGCACATCTGGATTATTTATGGATATCTGTAGAAGCAGATGCTCATTGGGCTTGAACACTACTAAGCTTACAGGTCAAGGCCACCTATGCTTCAATTGTATAGGATCGCCTGATTCCGGTGGTAAACTGGAATCAGACTCCCATAAACCAAATCAAATAGAAACACTAAATTCATTGAAAACAAGTGCTCTCACCATCATATCATATCATAATTGGATATTTTCAAGAATCTAAAAACAAAACAATAACTGGAATCTGCACGCCAGGATTTGCTCCTGGGATTGTAGGGCAACCGTTGATTGTTGCACGCCTTCGTTTTGGTATCCGCGTAGGGAAGGCCAGCATGGTGGCGCGGCTAAGTTGGCATGGGGCCATGGCGAGGTGCGTTTGGCATGGCGCGGTAGGTGTGGCTGGCATGGTTTGCCGTTGGCACAGGGGTGCGGTTAGCATGGTTGGCATGCTTTGGCGCGGTTAGTGTGGCTGGCATTCTTTTCTTTGAATCAGTTGAAGTAAGACTTCAGAAACAACTCTACATCCATCTTGTCCCTGAGGAATGACATGTATTTGCACCTTACACAATTGGCATTGTGCACTTGCAGTTTAATATTGTAGGCATCTTTCCTAGCCTACCATGTTTGCGTCCGAGAACTATGATTGTACCATACGTTGTCCAAAGATAAGTCTTTCGTACGTCAATATGCAAGTATTGATAAAAGAATGAATGAACTTTTGTTTTCTCAGCCCAGATGCAAATCCTGTAAAGAGCCCACATTCAGGCCCATATTTCTACTACCCAGATACAGACCCTGCAAAGAATCCATATTTGTACTAGAACCCATATTCACCATTCTACATTTCATACACTTTCATTCTTCAAAAACAACTAACTCATATTCATTCATATTCAGTGCCTTGTATATCCTTCCAAGTTTTAACTAAACTGAATGCAAACATAAGAAATAGATAAATAAAAAGGAAACATCATTTACTCTATTGGGGATAGTTTTAACCGCAACTTCAACATTGGGGATATCAACTCCATGCATATGCACTGAAAAAGGAACATAAATCAGATGAATAAAACCGTAACCAAAACAAGTGACAAAGGTTTGCCGTACTACCAGTCAAATTGGTCTTTACAGGCTCCTGGTCCATCATGAATCACATCCATTTATCTAAGGAACACAACGGACTTGCAGGGATTTTAAAATCAATAGGAGAGGCATGCTATTCTTTCATCTGAAGGAAAAACCTTATTACGCCTCCTGGCCGAACCGATCGATCATCTCCTTCACTCTCCGAACCGGTCAGAAGGATCGACATGTATTGGGGATGGTTTCTCCTAACCGTGGCCTTTCAATCAAAAACCAAAGGTTGGATTTACCAATTGATTGAACTACGCACAACCTATGATATTTCAATTATATAAACAAATATAATGTGGAAAATAAATAACACAGACACCAAAAATTTATTTAACGAGGAAACCGAAAATGCAGAAAACCCTGGGACCTAGTTCATATTTGAACACAACACTGTATTAAGCCACTACAGTCTCTAGTGTACTACAAGTTGACTTCGGATTATAATGTAGTTGATCGCAAAGTTAGTGTTCTAACTCACGAACATGGTGTGTCTACGGTCAAGAGAATAAAGGAAATCAACGATACATTCTTTGATGGTTTCATTGAAAGATAGGAGGTTCTTAATGAACTCTGATTTCTTTTTGCCTAGTAAATCTTCTATTTTTCTTGTTTTGTTTACCATAATCCTCATCAAATCACAACTTCCAAGTGCATTTGTGCCGACGGCACAACTCCATCCCTAATTATTTATTACTACTACTATTAACTACTGATAACTAGCGAATTTAAAGTACAACAGCTGCAGTTGCAATTTCAAACTTCAACAATTGCATAAAATAGATGAACACCATAATAAAGACATTAAAGATCAAACTACAACTGTATAAGATAGATGAACACCATACAAATGGAAATGGAAGCTGAGATTAAACCAACAGATCAAATCTTGTGCTTCTGCTATGAAATCTTCTAAGCCCAGTTATAAGAGTATCGTGAAGAAAAGCAGCCCACTGACCAGACAAAATCGAGAACAAATGATGGATTATAGCAACGAAACATTGACATTTAGAGAGAAAAAATCATTGTGTGAATAGCTGTTTGTTGTTGTTGGTGATGCAGTTAAATCACCACCAATTGCTTCAGCCATGATTCTGTTGCATCTACCGGACGAGGGAGTTGGGAGTTGTTGTTGTTATAATGGAGGCGCAAATTGGATCTAAAGGAGAAAAGAAGACTACCTACTTATAAGAGTTGGGGATCTGCTTGCTAGGTTTTAGATTTCACTTATCTATAATCTAACGACGCTTATTCCATGACTGATAGTACTGTGGATACTGATAGACGGCTAGAATATTGCTTCATAATGTGGAGAAATTTAAGGATATTTTAAATCTTTGATGCAACCCAAATCATTATAATTAGGTGTAATACAATATCATTTTAACGTTAAGCATTCAATTTCATGATTTTTGATAAACAAAAACAAAAATAAATAAAATAAAATATGATATGATATAAATTTTTCTACTTTGAACTATGTATATTCTGGATAGAAGTGTTTCAAACACGGATACATTTTTTACTATGTATTCGAATTCTTATCCGGTTGGTTATATTTTTTGGATTAAAAAATTGGATATCCGAACCCAAAAATCATTATTATCGAATAATATTCGATAATTCATATGTGAAATCGAAAGAATTTTGGAGTTTCCAAACATCCACTTACACCTTTATCATATCATATTTATAACATTTATATTAGGTTTACAGTTCATACCCTATCTATTGAACCTCCACAAAAAGATAAGAGGAAAGAAGCAGGATCTACTTGACAAAGGGTTTTAAAAAGAATAAAAGCAACCATACCCCGTTACCATCTTCAAATCCGAAGAATTAAGGATTCATTATACCATGGAGCTAAGTGATTGCGTTCTGAGAAGAAGTGAGAAGCAAAAAGAAAAATACTGAGCATAAAATGGACTTTTTGGGATTTTATTAAAACCTAAAGTAATTTACCCATGTACCCGATTAAAATTTCAACTCATTTAGTTAAAATATTGCATGAAATCAGAAAACTTAGCCTTTTTAATCGCTCAATTTTATAATTCACTTGGAATTGGAAATCGCCTCGATCATTTGACGATTTAGCGATTAGTTTCTTACAAGGTGAGGAGACCGATTTCATCTACTTTGATCCCACCACGTGATGGAAAAATGAGAAAAATAACCATGTCCCACTCGAGTTGCTCTAACTTGGTTATTTCAAATCTACAAGACAAGAGTATCCCTTATCCTACTATACTAGATCATATAATCACATTGTAGTCCCAAAAAATTATATGAAAAGTTCCCCCAAAAAATGTTTGTTTTCAAGGTTAGTTAGGCCTATGAGCTTCAATATCATATCAAAGCAGGCAGTTCAGTTAATTAATTTATGATAAATCTATGAATATGAACAACCACGCGTACTCCACCATCACCCGATTAATGTCCATGGAGTTAGGCAGATTGAAATAACGAGGATATCAAGTAAACCACAATCATTTCGATATCAACCTATACAGATACACCTTATATATATAATCTTACATAAATAATAACTTCCAAAAGATTATTCAATAAGGTGTAACTTGGTAAATAGTTAAAGTTCGAACTAGACTGACTACGGGATTGTACCAAGTGGATTAACGTACAATTGTGTTTACTTTAATTATAAAGATAAACAATATAGTGTGGAAGTAAGTAAATCTCACAACAAGCAAAATTTTGTCAATGAGGAAATCTGCTTGGCAAAAAAATCTCGGGACCTACTATTAAATTAAGCCGTTATACATATTTACTACCGCAACATCATATAGTTGAGACCAAGAAAATATTCATTCGTACTCAACTCCTTCAGTATCCTTGCGCCGACAACTAATACGGTATATGCACGTGAATCCTAAGACAGAGTTTACTATCTTGAAGTGCTTCACCTGTTGTGTGAAGATTTCCGCTCTCAACTCTTTTGGTTCATAAACCGGAAAAGTAAAATATTAAATATTTTTCACTAATCAACTCACTTATCAATCTCCCAAATCAATTTTTAGACCAGGGATAAAGTAGAGTAAAGGATTTTCCGATTATTCAATATAAACTCCATTGGTAAAAGATCAAACAAATACAGTGATTATCGAAATAATCAATCTCAATAAATGACCTTTATCCAATCAACTTAACAAGAAGAAGCAAATACATAATTTTTTCGATCTTTACAACAAGTCTTATGTCCATCAAAATAAATAGCTTGTCTGGATCCCAGAGAATCAAATGCACAAGAAAAATCACAAAGATTAAAAATCGGAAAAAGAAAAGACTTCAAGTCTTCAATCTTTAATTTGGAAAGTAAATGTTGGACAAACAACCTGATTCCACTATTGATCAACACATCTAAAACGAAGTCTGTTAACGTTGATTGGTCAACATTTCTATCTACAAATATTGAATCACGAAATTTGCAATAGAAAAATCCTCAAACAAACTTGAGTGGCGCTATATTAGAAAAGAAGGACCATAAAATCAACAAATTTGATCTATCAAGGATAATTATATGATAGGTGTAGAATACACCTTATTTATTATCTATTGGATATGCTTTCTTTGCTATTTTTCTTGTGGATTATGCATTTTACGTGTGTTTTTGAGTTATTAGGTACTTTGGAGTCACATAGAAGAAAAGAAGAAGAAATCATCTAAAATTGAGAAAGAAAGGGAAAAAAAAGTTATTTCACTGCGAGTAATATTGGGATTCCAACTAAGGATAAGGGGCAACCCACATAAGTGTTGAAAGAACCTAGCAAAAGACTATGAGACACCCAATTTGGGGTGTCATAATCCTGTCCTACCCCAATGATTAACCTAACCCTATATTCGAGAGAATCCGTCTCTCATTCATTTCATTCTTTCTTTCCCCTGAAACTGAAAACAATAAAGAAAAGCAGCCGTACTTCCAAGAGACCGAGAAGAAATTCAGAAGGAGAAATTAGTGTTGGATAAAATGAGTTTTTTTAATATGTTTTAATTTTTTGGTCTTGGTTAGAATTGATCTAATGACCTAAAGGTCTAAGGATGCTTACTCATTTTCTATGAGTGAATGAAATACAAATACAATTGTCATGCCTAATACATGTATGCACATGCATAAGTGAACCAAGATTAAAATTAAAACAAGTTTTAATTCCTAAACGGATTAAAAGTAAAACAAGTTTTAAATTTCTAAAGGGATTATTTAAAGAAGTTTTAATTGCTAAACAGAATAACTAAAACAAGATTTTAAGTCCTACTATTTTTGTTAAAATTAAAACAACAATTTAATTCCTTAAATGTTTTTATATTCAATGGGGGAAGTTACCAAATACAATTTATGTCAAATTCATTTTCACTACCTATAAAAAAAAAGAATTTTTTCATTTCAATGTGTACCAGAGCGGGATAATATCCCTAGCTATTTTCACCTCTTGTCGCTTTGTTGTGCGCTTCAGTATTTATTTCTCCTCCTAATACTTGATGTTGAGTTCATAAGTGGGCAAGTGTTTTAGTGCTTATAGTACTTGCAATGGGCAGTTTTATCCTGGATACGACTTCACCATAGGGTATAAGCATCACTCATTTTTGAGGCATACCGGTGAACTATCGTGTTAAGGACAACTTGATGATCAAGTGACTTTGTCCTCAATGTGCGGTTAAATATTTGAGTGTTTTATTTCATTTTCAGAAATTTAATTTTAACATCATTTTTCAGTATTTCATTATTGCAGTTCCAACAATTAGTGACGGGGTTTCTGAGAGAATCTTTCAACAGTTGAAGAAGGTCAAGCTGTTAGTAATGAATCAAAGCCGAGATGTTAGTGATTGAGATAATAATGAATAAATTAGGGAGAGTATTGATGTTGTTTAAATCGAGAACACAGAGAAGTGAAATTGAGAGACTAAATTGATGATGATATTAATGGGTTTGAATTAAGAAAGGGATCTGATTCTGTAATGAGTAGTGGGTTTCATATAATTCAGAGATGGAGAAGAAGATATCGTCCATATCGAGATGGATATGTTGTTGTGGTGCACAGAAGAAGAATTTAAGTCAGGGTTTAGTCTATTATACAAGAAAGAACATATGATGCTGAACTCAGAGATGATAGAAGAGAAATTGAACCGAGAATGGGTATGAAATGGAGTTGGTACTGTTGTGAATCAGAGATGGATTTTGTGTTGGTACAGTGATTGAAGTAAGATATGGTGGTCGATGTACAAAATGAATGAGGTCCTGAATTTGAGTAGAGCTTGTGAATTACAGAATTGGTAGAAGATGCAGATGGGTGGTGCTATGATGCTGCAACTGATGAATGCTTGAAACTGTGAACAATAGATGTATGTTAAGATTGTCACTGGAGAAGACCAAAAATAAGCCTGAAAAATGGCCGGAAATCTGCCGGAAACAGAGAAAACTTTGTCCATTTATATGCTCCAGTGAGTCAACCCATACTGATCCAGCCCTGCAATTCGGTAAGTCAGCCGAGTAAGCTCACTCAGCCCTGAGACCAACTGATTGACTCTCAAACCTTGACCATAGACTAACGGAAGACTATCTTGACCGTGAACTTTGACAGTGCTGGAACATAATATTCCGGAATTGGGGGAGAATCTTATATGGACGGTAGTGACTTTTCTGGCAGGATTCCGGCGACGGGAAGTAGAATTCGGCGACCTAAAATTACATACTTTTGTGTGAGTTTTTCTCATGGGTGTGAAGACTTGGATTTGGAAGTGGACGTGGAATTGGACTTGAAATTGAATTTGGAAGAGAAGAGGAGGAATTTTACAAAGACAAGAACTTGGAGCTATAAAGGGAAAGGGATTCTATTCCTAGGAGGATTGCAAGAAAATTGAAGCTTATAAATAGAGAAGTTCTCTACTTTTGTATACATACTTTTACACCTATACAAAACACACTTGTGTTTTTTCTTGCTTTTCAAAATTCTTCTTTTAATTATTTGTGTGAATTTCAAAAACGTGAGTAGCTAATTTTCTTATTGATTGGGGATGAATTCCTAGTTCTTAACATGCTTTGAGTTTTGTCTTAAATTTACTTTGATTTTTTCACGTGATTATCGTTTGTTTTTGCTAATAAGAATGTTTATGCTTGATTGATAGATTGTTTAGGTGGCCAAATAAATTGATCTAAAGCTAGTGAAAGTTAGGGGATAAGTAATCGTTTCTTGACTATTTACATAAGTAAAAAACACGAGACCTTGCAGAGGGATTCCGTGGAGCAATTGTGTGTGAAAACAAGTTAGCAAGTGGACCTTGATATAAGAGTCTAACTACTAATATTAACCTAATAAATTCATAAATCTTAATGCGTTTAACTAAATTACATCTTGATTGATCTACTACTAGGTGGTTTGGTAAATAGAATCCGGTAGTCGAGAACTTCCGTCTCCGGTGATAAAAGGAATTTAGGGGTTAGCGCTGATCTAGTTGTTATACCTATGGTCGGTGATAATCCGTGACTAATAAAAAGTGGAAAGAAACATAACTTGAATCATTGTTTTGAAATGAAGAAGGATTCCTTGATCTAATCTCTCTTATTGATTTCAACTTCAACTTTTGATTGCTTTGTTTACTTTCTTTTTACCCCCCTCTTATTGATTTTTTGGCTGAATTTCCTTTGGAAGAAGATGAGGCAGTAGAAGAGATGATGGATGTTGAAGAAGAATTTGGGAATCCAAAAGACTTGTTAACAGAACCAAATAGATGGGAAATTTTAGTAGATGGATCATCCAACAGTGAGGGGAATGGAGTGGGAATTGTGTTGATTTCACCGGAAGGAGAAAAAAAAGCATTTTCATTCATACTGGAATTTGCATCCACGAACAATGAAACAGAATACGAAGCTGTAGTGCATGCATTGAAGATCGCAATAGAAAAGAAGCTTGAAAGTATAAGAATAACAAGTGATTCTCAGTTGGTAATTTGTCAAATTAAAGGGTAATATACCACGAATGAGTTTTCTTTGAAGAAATACAAGAAACTCGTTGATGAATTATCTGCGAAGATACCAAATCTAAAATGGAGGCATATCACAAGGAAATACAATCGACTCACAGATGCTTTCGTATTCATTCCAAGTATGATGACAAATCCTAATGCAAGAAATATCAAAATCCAGACAATTCAACATCCATCAGTAAATAAGGAGGAAGAAGAAATTGAAGAAGCAATTGTGATGTAAGTAGAAATGGAACTACCAGATAACATCGTAGAAGATATCGCAGATTGGAGAAAGGAAATTCATGCATATCTCGCAACATGAGAAATATCCAGGAACAGACTAGAAGCACATAAATTAAAGAGTCGTGCAACAAATTATGAACTACGAGAAGGAATTTTATACAGAAAATCTTTCAATGGACCACCTCTAAGATGTTTAACTCGTGAAGAAGGAGAAAAAATATTGAAGATGTTACATGGAGGAGAAGCTGGAAATCATAGTAGGGGAAGATCTCTGGCGTATAGAGCAAAAATACAAGGATATTACTGGCCTTATATGCACACAAACGCAAAATTATTGGTAAGACGATGCAAAGAATGCCAACGACATGGGAAAAGAACTCACGCACCAGGAGCAACATTAACCTCTTCAACAAGTTGTTGGCCTTTTGGTAAATGGGGATTGGACATTGTTGGCCCATTCTTACCTGGATCTGTGCAGAGAAGATTTTTAATAGTCGCAACAGATTATTTCACGAAGCTCGCAGAAGTAAAAGCAGTAAAACATATTCGTGATAAGGATGTTTTTACATTCATATTCGAGAATATCATTTGTAGGTATGGAGTTCCAGCACAATTAGTATCTGACAATGGGGAAAAATTTGAAGGGCATAATATAGAGATGTTACTCAGT
Source organism: Papaver bracteatum (assembly GCA_023529315.1). NCBI lineage: Eukaryota > Viridiplantae > Streptophyta > Magnoliopsida > Ranunculales > Papaveraceae > Papaver > Papaver bracteatum. The sequence continues at coordinate 601,542 of JAJJWX010002690.1, read as the reverse complement.
GATTTTAGGATAAAATATGGGAAATCAACTCCATTATATCCACAAGATAATGGACAGGCAGAGGCAACAAATAAAACAATCGCAGACACAATCAAAAAGAAATTAGAAGGACATCTCAAAGGGTGGTGCGAACAAGTACCTAGCGCAGTTTGGGAATACAATACAACTAGAAGAGAGGGAATGTCTCCTTATTGCTTAACATATGGAGTAGAATCTGTATTGCCAATAGAGGTTATAATTCCGACTACAAAGAAAGAAGCATGGGAAAGAAATTTAAGTGCAGGGGTGATATTAAGTGAATTGGATGATTTGGAAGAAAAAAGAGAAAAGGTGTTGCAATATATGAAAGTTTATCAGGAAAGATTAGCTCGAGAGTATAACAAGAGAGTTATTGAACGTGAGTATCAACCAGGTGATTTGGTCATGCGAGAAACACCTCCATACCAAAAAGAAAATGGAGGAAAATTAGCACCTAAATGGGATGGACCATATGTCATCAAAGAGGTTGTGGGAAGTGGAGCTTATCGGCTGATGGATCCAGAGGGGAGAGACATGGGTTTAAGACTTGGTCGACCCTGGAATAGATTGTATTTAAAAAGGTATTATCCATAAACCTCATGAAATTTTTTGCGAATATGGTTTGCTCGCACGAAACTTAACAAAATTACGAATTTTTAAAATTCTTATTGCGATCAGCTTTCATTAAAGAAAGACGCAAAAGATATTTGCGAACAAAAAACCGCAAACTATGATTAGATTTTAAAAGAGAAAGAAAGCCGCAGAAATTTTACACATGCAAACCTTTATGGCGTACACCCTAGTTCGCGAAGCAACATTTCGTAAGAGGCAAAGTCCTAAAGTACGTCATTTAAGGGGGTACCTATAAGCATGGCTCAGGGAAATCATAACACCACCAAGGAACCTGAGTACATGAACATTACGGGGTACAACCCAAAATAGGGGTACCTATCCGGGTTAGACACCTTGGATTCTCAACTTAATCTTGCGATGTAACATGATTTATGTTGGGCGACTAAGGCATACTGTCTTTCTCAAGAAGTGCAGAAAACGATCAAGGCGCCGAGGTACACGGTTGAGTCAAGAGTGCCGGATGTGATTGAAGCACATCCGCCATTCTTGACAAGTCTTGGAAAATGATGCACTTGGCCCAAAGATACCCCATAGGGTGCAACCTCGTAACTATAATCCCTATAGGAAAAAAGGATAAGAGGTTGCGAACAAAAGCTGGTTGTTTGCAAAACCGGATGGGAAGAGATAACCTTGTATGGTAGATGTACGCTTCCTTGAAGGGGAAACCAAGGGGAAGATAAAGGGCAGCACCCTCCATTAGGGAGCTGATACGTGCTATAAGACGCAAATGTCATGAGGCTTCTTATTCGCAAGAACATAAAGACTTGTCATATTTGTGCAACAATAATATTTCTGCGAGTAAAAAAAAAATATATATATATATACATACTCGCAGAATTAAGTACGAAGGTTAAGATGAGATCAATGGGTTATTACATGAAAATGTGATAA